>BQNB010004984.1:0-104585 GCA_026074375.1 Tanacetum coccineum | reverse complement strand
TGTGAAAAATATTCTTAAGTATTTAAGAAATACTAAAGACACGTTTTTGGTTTATGGTGGTAATCCTGAAGCAGAGCTATGAGTTCATTGTTATTGCGATGTTGGATTCAAAACCGATAGAGATGATAGTGGTATGGAAAGGCTCCAAACAATGTACTACTGCACAGCATGCCACAGAAGCTGAATATATAGCTGCTTCTGAAGCTGCAAAAGAAGCTGTTTGGATAAGGAAGTTTATTGATGAACTTGGCGTAGTTCCTTCAAATGACTATCCGATAAAGATGAATTGTGACAATTCTGCTGCAATTATCATGGCCAAAGAATCAGGAATTCAGAAAGGCGCCAGACACTTTAAAAGAAAATATCATTATGTTCGTGAGTGCATTGAAACTGGCGAAATTGATATTGTCAAAGTTCATACAGATGACAATCTAGCTGATCCGTTTACAAAGGCCTTAGCCGGTCCTAAGCTTACTCGACATGCTAGAAGCATGGGTCTTCGTCCTGCTAGTAGTTTCATGTAATCTGTATTTTAGTATTTGGATAAAGGATATTGTTAAACAATGTTATTTTATGAATTGAAGTATTTGATATGATTCGTTTTCATTATAATCATTGGTCCTATTTTTGCATGTTTAATCCGTGAATAAATGTTATTCTAACTAGTCTATGTCGATCAATTATATGGGAATATAATTGAATTAAGACATATTTGAGTGTTTGGTTATATTCGTAGAATATTTAAAGAACGGTTCTCCATCTCACACGATATTCAATAGATTTGCATGTCGGACTTCTCCAATGCAAGTCACTCACTTTATGGATCGTCATCAAGTGAAACTTGTAAATGATTTACGTTACTAAATCCTTAGACTTGAGATACAAGTTAGTTTTATGTATGTGGATGGTATTTTTTGATATACTTCTAACACTACCCGTAACAAGGTAGCCATAAAGACTATATTCATGAGTATTCTGAAATATATGATAAGATACTTGTAGTCAAGATAGAATTTGTTCATTCAACTGGATTGAAATAATAATGCTACTGGCCCCCTCGATTAATTAATCAGATGTGTGTCTGGCCAGACCCAATGATAATCTAGATTTGTCCCGATTAGATTGGTAATCTTGATTTAATTATGTAACACGAGAAACAGAATCGTTAAAATAGGATGACTACGATCCATATCTATTTTGACATGGCATTTGTGAAACAAAGAGATTGTAAATGATTAATCATTTAAATGTATTTTGGGAAACTACACTCAAAGGTTTCCGGGAGCATTGACGTGTTGCTAGACGCTAACCAATGTTATTATATTATATTATTCTACATGTCCAAGTGGGAGCTGAAGGAATGCATATATAAATAATATATGTCCGGTCTCGGTTTGAGCCTATGGAGATGCACACGTAATTCGTTGGTAATAGTTAATTTAATATATATTGAGATATAATTAATTAAATGTTAAACAATAAGGACTTTAAAAGAAAATCGGGAAAAAAGAAAATGGGCTATGCCCCTTCCCTTTGCTCTAGTCGGATGAATAACCCAACCCAAAGGAGGTGGGTTTTTGCTTGTTAACCAAGTATTGGGAACGGCTATAAATAGAGATTATGGATTCATTAGTTAGCTAACCCTAAATCTCTCTTTCTTTCTCTTTGTGCTTGATTGACCGAAACCCATATATAGGGGTGTTTGTTTTTGCTTTTTTCGACGGCAAGGAAACAAGAAACATAGTTTCTTGTGTTGATTTGATTCAAGGTTTTTCAAAGGCGATTGTTTAATACTATTAGTACTAGCATACTGTATTGCTAAGAACGTATTGTGTACAAATCCGTAGAGAGATCATACTTTGATCTTTATTGTTTTTTGATTGAATAATTGCTAAAAGGTACACGTTTTCTTTTACTTTCTTGTTATGTTAATTTATATGACTATATGAAGATCGTACGTGTTTATATTCCGCTGCGTACTCGTATTTATTAATAGTTAATATGGCCTTTATGTCTACTAATTCCAACAGGACGAACCCAGGGGTTCATGGAAACCTGATGGATGTTTGTTGCGTAATGTAATTTTTTGTAAAAATTCTTGATTTTTTCAAATGAATGCGGTCTCAAAATTTTGTGTCACGTAAATATTACTTAATTTGAAATTTTAGGTATTCGGATATATAAAACTTTTATTTGAAATTTTGGATATATGAATTGAAAAACTTAGCTATAATAATGGGTATAACATAAAACCGTTATTGCAAATTTCGGATATCCATATTTTTTATATAACTAGTTATTGACAAGTCCCTTAAATTATTTAAATTGATAACAAAAAATTAATGTCGAAAATGTTCCATTTCATATATTCGCTTTAGTCCACAAAAAGCCATGAAACAACCCTGATACCATCATAATCGTATTTACCTCTTTGACAAATCTTTATCTTTTAAATACTTGTCAAAATCCATGCGGTATCTGTTTGTGAAAAAGATTTTAAACTTGTAAAAACTATGACCCCTCCAATGAAAAAACCGAAAACCTAACAACAAAAAACCAAAAACCGAAAAAACTAAACATAACTTTTGGTTCAGGGTTTGGTTTTAAAAAATTTAAAGCCAGACTTTTGGTTTAGGGTTTGGTTTTAGCCAAGAATCGCCGAGACCGCCTAATACTCACCTCTAATCAAACTCTTTATACTCGAAAAAAAATTATATGTATCTGATGACTTATGTTCTGGGTCCGCCCCTGATATCCACCATTGAACATCCATAGTAGTCACATATCCCCTTTTCCATGGCAGTTGAAAGCTAGGAAATACAAAAATAGAGTGGAAAGCATTTGTGATGAAAGTGGAAATAGATTTGAAAGAGATCAAGTTGCAGGTCAATTTATGAAGCATTTTGAAGAGTTTCTTGGATCAGCAAAGCCTGTGGTTCCTTTAAATACTGATATCTTTAAAAATACTCTTTCATTGGAAGAAGCTGAGGATATGGTGAGAGAGGTCAGTGACAATGAAATCAAAGAAGCCCTTTTTGATATTAATGGAAATAAAGCATCTAGGCCTGGTGAATATTCTTCTAAGTTTTTCAAAAAAAGCTTAGGAGGTAATTGGAGAAGAATTTTGTTTAGCAGTGAAGGAATTCTTTAGATGTGGAAAATTGCTTAGTGAAATTAATGTTACCCTCATTGCTCTCATTCCTAAGGTGAGTACTCCTAATAAGGTCTCTAAATTCTAGGGACCCCCCAACCTTGCTGTTGCAATTGTATGTTATCATTGCATTAGGCAAATTCTTACAGACAGGATCAAAAGTGGTTTTGATAAAATTATCCATATAATCCAAAGTGCTTTCATCCCTAGAAGACATATACAGGATAATATCCTCATTGCTCAGGAATTGTTGAGATGGTATAATAGAATAAATAGGCCTAAAAGATGTGCTATGCAAATAGACATTCAAAAAGCTTATGATACTGTCAATTGGAAGTTCATGGAGAATATATTGATCAGTTTTGGGTTTCATAGTATTATGGTTAAGTGGATTATGCAGTGCATTACTTCATCTAAATTTTTTATATGTCTGAATGGGGGTATTCAAGGTTATTTCAAATGATGTAGATGGCTAAGACAAGGTGACCATATTTCTCCCTATTTGTTTACTTTGGTAATGGAGGTCTTTAATTTGATCATGATAAAGAACATTGCTGGAAGCAAAGATTTTGGATACCACTTTGGATGTAAGGAATTAAAGCTATCTCACATTTGTTTTGCTGATGACCTTCTGGTACTTTGCAAAGGAAACAAAGAGTCTCGACAAGTTATTAAACAATCTCTTGAAGAGTTTTCTCTAGTCTCAAGTTTAACAGCTAATCTTAGAAAATGTGTCATTTTCTTTGGAATTAGTATATAGAAGACGTAAAGAAAGAGTTATTACAAATTCTTCCATTCAAGCGTGGTAAACTGCCTGTTAGATATCTGGGAGTCCCTCTTCTTGCTAAAAGATTAAGTGTTCAAGACTGTAAGATGCTTATTGATAAAGTGGAAAACAAGATTAATTACTCGAGTAATAAGTCTCTTTCTTATGCTGGAAGGATCCAATTAATTGCTTCAGTATTGTCATCTATGCAGTTATATTGGGCTTCAGTTTATTTATTCCAACACTCATATGATCAATGAACATTGGAATAGCATTTTAAAATATTTTTATGGAATTCTGGTGAGTCTGCAAGAGGAAAAGCCAGAATTGCATAGAAAGTGGTGTGTAGGCCCAAGGATCAGTGTGGTTTGGGTATTAGACCCTTGAAAAGGTGGAATGAAGTTCTTCTTATCAGGCAATTTTGGAAAATCTTGGAAAATAAAAGGTCTTTTTGGGCAGAATGGGTTAATGTGGTCAAGTTAAAACATAGGAGTGTTTGGAATGTGCCAATGGATAAGCCAAATGATTGTGGGGATGGAAGACAACGATGAGCATTAGAGAGTAAAAATTAATGCATCATGTTTTGTATGAAAATTGGAAAGGGGAATTCGGTGTCTCTTTTGGTATGATAAGTCGGGAATTCAAATGGGCCTTTTGGAAAGTTCATTTCTCAGAGGGTTATCATATGATGCTAGATTTATTTGATGCAAAAATATCTGAAGATGATATCAATGAAAAAATAGATGATATGGCTAATGAAATGCTAAGTAATTCCTGTGGTTATTAAATCTATCAGTTTTCCTCTCTAAATGGACAATGAGGATAAAGTTTTTGTTTACAATTGCAGGGGATAAAGCTCTGTTTCTCTACAAAAACCAAGCCTGGTTGGATATGTAGAGAAGATATGCCTTGTTGTGGATTGGGAAAACGTGGTTTTGTTCAAACAAGTTAATTTTAAACATGGTTTCATTTTATGGCTTTGCTATTCAAGGAAAATTTAATTAACCTAGACAAAATTAAAAAAATGGCAATAATGGTGGGGAATCCAATGTGTGGATCTGTAACAACAGATGTGATTAGTGTAAGTTAATTAATGAAATTAAAATTTCAATTTATCAAAAAACATGTGATTGTAATAAAACTTCATTTCTTATAAAAAATTTACTTCTTATGCAAATAATGGACATATCATTTATGGAATTACTTGGATTTGCTCTCACTGAATGTCATCACACATCCTTGCTACATCTCTCGCATCCCAAATTGTTTACAGGCATATTGATATTATCAGTTTTCCTATCCCAAGTTTGAGAAAATGTGTCGAGACTTTGATCCTTTAGTTTCGTCAAATATAAGTCATTATATTTTGTTGTATCTTAGAGCATGGATGTATGTAACTGGTGTATAAGAACCGTAAGGTGATCAACATGTAGTTAGATTATTATCATCAATAATAAGGAATGAAATTGAACTATTTCTTATGAGTATGATTGTAGAGGTTGAGATAGAAACAAGAACTCCTAACGGTTGACTATTAGGAAGGGATAGTCTACCTCTTTTCGAGCACTTTAAAGGATTTAATAACGAAATAGCTCTTTTCATTTGTTAGTGATATTGTATGTTCTTTTAGATAGCTATTGAAGTCATAATAATAATCTTAGTTTTCTCTGATCAAATTCGACATTTATACTCCTTTGTAGGTTATTGTTAACATTATTGTTCAGGTTATTATTTTAAATAGTACCAGCATATTATTCTTTTTTTTGTATGTTTTCTTTTAATATTCAGGATCATAGAGGAAATGATCATCTATAATTAAATGGTTAGAATTAGTTCTCAATTGGAAATTCCTAAAAATATAACTTTCTAAATATGATGATTTAATTATTAAATTTCCCATGTAAGTTGCGTACATATCAATTTGTATACAAGTTATATAATATGTGCAATGCATGGGTTTTTTTTTCAAGATAATATATCAATATCCCACTTTAATTTATATTTTTTTATGCACTTGTTTTCTTTTTGGTTGGTTGAATTTTTCATAACCATAAAAGTTAAGCCTAGTTGATATATATTTGTGATTGTTAGTTTACACAAATAACTTGACACTTGTTAAAGCATTATCAACATGTTTAAATATTTTTTCTATTTGCTATATGTTATAAATGGTTGTCTTGTTCTTCTAACTTGTTTTGTAGCACAGTTATCAATAGCTCGATCCCTTGGTGCCCTCGAACGAGAGGGAGTACACATCAAGGGGGAGCGTTTATCCCGTTGACTTTTCACATATTCATTGGTGAAGCCTTTTTGATTCTACAAAAGGGGGGAGAAATGGAAATAAAACTCACTAAATACTTGTTTAAATATAATTTTACATTTAATGAGTTTAGATTTTGTAATCATCAAAAAGAGGGAGATTGTTGATAGAAATAATGCCTAAAAACGTATATTAATATTTTTTGACCTCTCTACATTTTGATAATCACAAAATGTAAAACGATTAATGAAAAATTATATGTAAACAAGTAATTAGTAGTAAATTTTTATTTTGAAAATTTAATCACTTAAAGGTAAGAATAAACATATGCTTAATGCATTTCATGATCAAAAGAATTTTTATTTAACCTCACATTTTTTATAAAAATGTCACAAAATTTTTTATATCTTTTATAAAACATTTTTAGATTTAAAAGAAATGTTTTATTTAAATAAATATTTTGAATTCAAATTTTCTACCTAAAAATGGCTAGAAATGTTCCAGAAAACACCTCCCTTAGAAAATACAAAAAAGGGAGCGTCTGAGGCTGGGCGGCCCTCTTAATTATAAGGGCGATCCCTTTAATTATTAAGGGGACCGGCACCCTATTTAAGGGGACCGCCCAGACAAATTGTCAGACTAGTTTGCCTATAAATATTGGACTATTCCCCATTGATTTTCTCACATTCTGCACATACTTTCTTTCTGTTCTAAATCAGTTTATACTCTCTTACAATCCTTTGATCATTTAATCATAAAGCTTTGTTTCCAAGTGATCCAAGCGTAATTCCTCAAGTGCAAGAGAAGAATACTTCTTATCATCAAGTCAAGAAGTGTTATAGTTTAGTTGGTATTGTTGTGAAGTTGTGTTAGATCTTGTAAATCATTTGTGTATATTGTGAAGGTGTGTATTGTAGTTGTGTATAATAGTTAGATTGTGGTGATCATTGTAAGTATAGTTAGATCGAGGTGATCTTTTTAAGTAGTGTTAGATTGGTGTGACTAGGCCTAGTGAAGTTGTGAAGTGTAATGAAGTAGTGAAGCAAAGTGAAGTCGTGAAGTGAAGTAAAGTTGTGAGTTGTTGTAAAGTGGTGTGATTAGCATACAAGAGTTGTGATAGATTGGCTCTAGCTAGGATTAGAACTCGACATTTTGCTTAGTGTCAAAAAAAGACGAAGCGACTATCGAAGGAAATGTTAAATGGGCAACCCGTACCCATCTAATGGGTGGGTCAGCCCTATTTAAACATTATGAAGACTAAAATAACCCAAATCTTTGTTGTAAACAAGCAGCCCAAAATTCATATTTGGACAAACTACCAATAAAAAGGCCCATACACATCTTATGTCGTTAAGGACCACACACCTTAACTTTTTATAGTTAGTCCTTAAGGACTAACAGTGTCAGTCCAAAAGGATTAACGGTGCAAACACACCATACAAACTCAGGGGCCAAAGTTGCCATTTCACAAACCTTTGAGCCCACAGTCAAATAACCAAAACCATTTTTCCCGCCAAAACCCAATTACCCTACTATTCATTTTTTTTTTTTCTCCCCATCCTTGTCCCCAATTCCCCCGCACCACGACAAACAAACTATCAACACCCCCCTTAACCCTCACAACATAAACAACAATATCCCATGTTGGCAATCCATTAAACTCTCAATTCGTCCTGGAAAAAAAAAAATAAATAAAATACAAGCAATAAATTGAAGGGACTGTGATCAACTTTGGCTGATGAGCAAGAATTTTTGATGGCTATGATGAGTTTTTGACTTACCTCACACAAGAAACACAACCTTTGAAGCACTCACAGAAGTAGCACAAGATGAAGACGCCAAGACCCCTCTCATTTATCTATAAATAGGACCCTTGTAGCCATTGATAAGGCATCTAGTAGTAGTTTACAGCTTATTGTAGTAGTAGTTTAGCTTATTTTCAAAGTCTTGTAACCTCTTTTAAGAATTAATGAAATTTCAAGTTTTAGTTAAAAATTATTTTATAAAATTTTGTTAAATTGTGTTTGAAGTGTTTGATTCTCAAATTAAGCTTTTCTACACTTATTATAAGCTGCTAGTTTGAATTTTTAAGCCTTTCCCATAGCTTGTAAGGTTTTAAAATCACTTTCTTCACCAAAAAATCCGCTAAAAAGCCTTTATGGATGATTAAGACAGAACATGGAAAGCTTATGGGTTTCACCAGCTTTGTTTATAACAGTGGAGCTTGTAGATCAGTCCATAGTGCTTATTGTGCCCTTGTTTAAGCAAAAAGGGAGTTGTAAGTTCGCAAAATTTCTAGGATTTAGCTTATTAATGCATTTGCCTTATTGTCTGTCTTTTTGGTGAATTATATCTGCTTATTATAGTTCTTATTATTAGTTGTTTAGTGCTTAAAATGTTGGTTGTAGTTTAAAAATTATTTGTGCAAGTTTTCATAAAAATCTGTCTAATTATCTCTTTTAAGTAGCATTAATCTGTTCTAGCTTTTTTGAAGTGCTTTTATGTGGTTAGATTTGCTTTTTATAGTTTGTTTAGACTTTATTAGATATCTAGTAGTGCCAACTTTTGGCTTAAATTTAGTTTAAAATGATGAAATCGGTGCTTTAAATAAAGGGTGTTTGATTAACTGAGTTATTGGGTAATAGTGGGTTCAAAATATTATAAAAAAAAAGTTTGTGCTCTTGAGTAACTTTGATTAGATAAATGTAGTGATAAAAATCAGTTTGTTTTAAGTTTTATGTGTTTAATCTCAAAATCTTTGTTTTAAAATCCTTGTTTGTTTGAATTATGAATCATAGCTTATTTAATCTGCTTATTTGATTAGATCTTGAATCTGTGATTTTGTGATGTTTTTAGTGTTTGATCAAGTTTTAAAACAAGTTAGAAACAAATCCTTAGGATATGCAAGGGTTGTTTTGGTTTTTACCACGTCTGTCAAATTTTACTAAGTGTTGGGAAATCTTGAAAAACTGCTTTTTCATTTGCTTATTCTGGCTTATCCTGAATTTCAAAATGATTTTTGAAAGTTGCTACTTGCTCTTTGAGGTCTAATTTTGGTCTTTTTGGAGGTCTAAGGTCCATAAGGATCTGTTTGTTCACTTTAATATTAGCTTAAAAGTAGTGTTTTAGTTAAATTTTTCAAAATCTAAAAAGTCAATTTTTTTCGTAAAAACACCTTTTTCATTAGCTTATTCCTCCCTCCCCACCACCCTTCCCCTTGCATATTTTGATTTAAAATGCTTTTTGATTGTTGTTTTAGGTAGATCTTGAATATAAGCTTTAACGTTTTTACAAGTTATTTTCTGATTGGTTCCATTTAGTTCCTTATAAATAAGCTAAAAAGTCCCCTATGGGTGTATTGTTAACAGTTTTGAGCCAAAGCTTCATTTCTTTTCAGTGCTTTTGGCTTTTTAGGATTGCTTAACTTGTGTTTCATCCTTCGATTATTGGTTAGGTTTTAAGTCCTATTAGCTTATTAGGTTTAGGTTAGAGCTTATTTAAGCTTTTTAGCACTTTTAGTTTAGAAATTTAAGTTTAAAAGCCTTTAAGTGATTCTGTCCTTTAAGCTCAGTTTAGCTTATTTTTCTTTGCTTAATTTTGTTCATAAGTGCTTAATAGGTGTAGTTTAGTATCTGTGTTAGCTTATTTTTCCTGTTAAGTCTAAAAAATGCAAACAGTTAGCTATATTGTGACTTAGTGTTAAAAGGCATTTTGTCAACTTTTAGAGCTTATTTTTGTGCTTGTCTTAGGTTTTTATAAAAAGTCACTTTTTTAAAATTGCTTATTTTTAGATCTTAAAGCTTTTTCAGAAGAAATTTTGCAAAAATAAAAATATTGGGAAAGTGGGAAGCCCAAGGTGAGCCAAGGCTCGAACCCTGGACCTCTACCACCCATTACCAACGTATTTAACACACACACTCACTACCACCAGCACTAGTAGGGCTATCTGGTGGTAGTTTTCACAATTTATTATATAAGGCCTTTTAGCCCATTTAAGCTATAAGCCTTTTCAGCTTATTAACAGCTTATTTGGATAAGCTATTTCATCCCTTTTATTTTTTTAGATTTAGCACTGTCCAAGCTACTTTTTGTAATTTTTTCAGAATTTTTATAAATAGTTTAGTATTTTTAATATTTAATTTAGATAAAAACAGTTTTTAATTCATAATAAAATATATATATATATATATATATATATATATATATATAATTCTTTTTTTTTAAATTTTCTTTTATCATGTAGGACATTTAAAAATTAAATTTGCATTTGTAGGGTTAAAATTTCAAGTTTTAGGTTTTAGGTCGCGTTTTTAGGATCCCGTCAACGTTTTTAAATTCGTTATTGCTTTTGTTTTAGATTTAGGTTGCCCTTTACTTGTTTTTCCCGTAGAATTAGAAAACCAATCAAAATCTTGTCATATTCAAACATCAAATATCAAACCGACTCTCGACTCTCCATTGCATTCCTCGTACGGAAGAACGACCCGGGAATATCATATACTTCCGAAATCACATATATATATATATATATATATATATCATATATATATATATATATATTTTTATATATATATATTTTTAAAAATAATTTATTTACTATATATATTATATATATATATATATTGATTTTCTTTGTGAATTTTGACTTATTACTTTGGTCAAAGGTAATTTGTTCAAAAATTTGCCTTGTTACTCCCTCCGTCCCATATTAAGTGTCCACAATGGAATCTTTTAAGTCTTTTTTCATCAACTTTGACCATAAATATTTTTGTTTGTGTTATATAATATTGAACGAAAATTATACCAACGAAAAATATATTCAAAACTCTATCCATTCATATATCTTGCATAATGTATATTAACAAGAAGAATTCATTAAGGGTCAAAGTTGAGATAAAAGGACTTTGAATAAGTCATTGGGGAAAATTAATGTGGGACGGTAGGGAGTATATTATAATAATATATATATATACTTGACAACGAATCAGTTGTGTATATTAAGTAGATTGTGGTAATTATTGTAAGTATAGTTAGATCTGGGTGATCTTTGTAAGTAGTGTTAGATTTGTGTGATCGTAGTAGTGTCTTGGTTGTGAAGAGAAGAGAAGTTGTGAAGTAAAGATAAGTAGTGAAGCGAAGACAAGTCGTGAAGTGAAGCAAAGTTGTGAGTTGTTGTGAAGTAGTGTGGTTAGTCGTGATAGATTGGTTCTAGCTAGGATTAGAACTCGACATTTCGCTTAGTGTCGGAAATTGGTGTAAGAAAAGTCATGTACAGTTTTCTTCGCCTAAAGGGAGTTTGTTGACATAGTGAAGAGACCTCTTGAGTTTGGTGCTCGAGGAGTGAAGTAGGGCAAAAAGGTGCTTCATTACCGAACCACTATAAATCCTTGTGTTGTGGTTTGATCTTTCTAACTCTTATCTCTTGTCTTTCATATTTACTTATTTACTTACTTGCATTGTTCAAATTGTGCACATATTGATATCACATAAAATCGAATCTAAGTTTTTATAAAAAAACATAACACTAATTTAAAAAGCGATAACTATTCAACCCCCCTTATAGTTTTCCACAATTTGTATCAAGAGCCGCGTCAAACAAGATTTTTAAAATAAATTGTATTTTAAAACTTGAATCGATCTATGAAATTGGAAAAATATTTAGAAGGGAAATCTATTCAAAGACCACCACTATTTGAAAGCGATGGATTTATTTATTGGAAAAATAGATTCGAAACTTATGTGAAATCAAAAGATCTAGATCTTTGGCATGTTATTTCCCATGGTGATTTTTCTCCTATTCAAAATAATCCTGAAACTAAAAAGGATGAAATTGTACCATTTGATAAACAAAATGATGATCTTAAAAAGAAACTTGCTAAAAATAATGAAGCAAAAATGGTAATTTATAATGCTTTACCACGTAAAGAATATGAAAGAATTTTTATGTGTGAAACCGCAAAAGAAATTTGGGATACCTTATTAATCACTTACCAAGGTAATAGTCAAGTCAAAGATAATAAAATAGATCTTCTTGTTTAACAATATGAACAATTTACGATTCCGGAAGAGGAATCGATAGATAATGCTTTTGCTAGATTTAATACTATTATTACTAGTCTAAAAGCACTTGATGAAGGTTTTTCTAGCAAGAATTATGTTAGAAAATTTCTTAGGGCACTTCATCATAAATGGCGTGCAAAGGTTACGGCTATTGAAGAATAAAAGGATTTAACATCTCTATCACTTGATACACTTATTAGAAACTTAAAAGTTTATGAAGTAATAATTAAGAGTGATTCTGAAATGGTCAAAGACAAAAGAGAACAAAATAGATCTCTTGCCTTGAAAGCTTACCGAACCACTATAAATCCTTGTGTTGTGGTTTGATCTTTCTAACTCTTATCTCTTGTCTTTCATATTTACTTGTCATTTACTTACTTACTAGTATTGTTCGTATTGTGCATATATTGAGATCACATAAAGTCGAATATAAGTTTTTATAAATAAACATAACATTAATTTAAAAAGCGGTAAACTATTCAACCCCCCTTCTAGTTTTTCATATATATATATATATATATATATATATATATATATATATTTAGAATAAATAATAATAATAATAATAAATTTTTACCGGCTTCGTTGTCCGACAAAACCGGTTCTCTATGCCCAACAGAATCGGCAGAACCGGCAACCTGATAAAAACCAGTGACCATCCATTCTAACCCGAACTCACCTTCTCACTTCCCCTTCATACTCGAATCCATAAACTCAGCACCCAAAAATCATGATCAAAAATTTACTTTGACAAATTCATCCTTTTCTTCTCACGAATCGCTGCTTGTAAGTCTTTTATTCCTATATCATCTCTTTCATTTTAATTTAAGCATTAAACACTGAAATCATTTTAAGAGTTCTTGTGATTTCTGATCAAATTCCGGCCCCTTTCAAATGATTCTAGGTGTTGTCCTTCCTTAATTAATTTTTTTAATCTCTTTCAAGAATTAAAGAAAAGGGATTTCAAATTTTTTTTATAACTATAAAGATGTGTAAAACTAGATTCGGAACTCTCTTTAATTTTTTTTGTTCTCTCTATTTTGCTAGGTGTCATTATGTCTCGAGAAGAACTAGAACTCACTAAATCATACATTCCTAAAATTTCAAAAGAAAAATACATCCCATTGTACCTAAAACCTATCATCCGTGATTTAGAAAATAGAACCATTCATGAGGGTCGAATAATGCATCCGGGATTCGCTCAACACTCTAACCTTAAATCAAAATTCTTCAACATCCGTCTTCAATGTCTATACGATGTTGACGAGGATATTCATCCTAGATTCTTGCTCGAACTTTTCTCATCGGCCGAAATCTTAAGAGACGAGGAAAGAAATATTCGCTTTTGCTTTTGGAGCCTAAACAAACAATTTATCATCCCTCTCGAATATCTCGCTCACATTCTTCAAACCCCATTACAAGGAGATTGCGCATATTCTAATGAATACTCTCTCGAGTCCTTAAATAGATCTCCTGAAGAAACATATCCCTATCAAAGCCTCATTCCTACACCAAATGAAATTATCAGTGATATCACTATTAATGGAATCACTAAGGATCCCCTTATAATCCGCAAAAATGAACTTCGAAGAGACTTTAGATTTTGGAATGAAGTTATAGAATGTAATACCATAGGAGAAGAAACAAATTCCCAATATATCTTAGCTTCTTTATGTCACATGATTTACTATATCCTAAATTGTAGGCCATACAACCTCACCTACTTTCTGGCAAAAAGAATCTCCCTCATTAAAAATTCCCTCGAATGTCCCTTGCCATATGGAATGCTACTTACTCGTCTTTTTAAACATCTTACTCTTTTGAATCCTGAACTCATCAAACCTAAATACTTTCCTCTTCCTCACACATTGTTGCCTTTGGACCATACCAATCATCTCTACTCATATCCTTCCAATTCTGAAGATGAAGACTAATATCCTCGTAAAGATGTGTTAGAGAATCATGATGGCTTGTTAGATTGCTTTTCATATTTTTTACTGTTTCTTGTTTGTATCCTCATGACTAATTATTGTATGAAGTTTTGAACCACTTTGGTTTCTTAAGATCTATTAGAATTCTCCTTGAGCTTAAGAAGGTGTTTGTATGATCTTTCTATAAATCACATATCCTTTCCTCTATTTTAAAGAGTGTTTGGTTTAACTAGATCAATCTAAGCTCAGGACATTATGATCTCCTTGTATTCCCAAGGATCATATAGCACTAATAAATAGAAAAAGCAGGAATAATATTGCAATAAGGATGCTAGTACAAAACAAGAAAATTAGTGAAATCTTGATGCAGCAGCCGGTTCCATTTGCAGCAAGCCGGTTCCATTGGAACCAAAGGAACCGGCAATGCCGGTTCTACAGAAGGTTTTCCCTCATTTTTAAGTGTTGGAATTTTAAACTAAGCTCATAAATATATTAGTTGTAGTTGCCTTAATCTAATCCATATACTGAACATTTCTTGTTTGACCTAAAAATCATCCTAATGATTGTGTTTAGGGAAAATCTAGTGGTTTAAGCATTTAATGATTTGCATGGCCTTTTAATATAAATTTAGGGATCTTTGTTCATCATCCTCACACACTAAAACCTGTAAATCATCTTCTTCATTCCATTTATCTTGATCATCATACTCCATGGCATCAAGTGCTAACTCCTCAACCCAAAATCCTCCAATGAAAATGCCCTGAACTGATTTTATTGACATCTCCTCCAATGAAAGCTCACCCATCTAAAACCACCTCACCAATGCTTCTTAACCTCTCAACAACAACAACACAACCTTTGCAACCACTTTGGACACTAGCCTTGCTCTTATATTTCCACCATAAACCACCATCCAAACAACCCTTACTCTAGAACCACTCACCTCACCCTTGGCACCTAGAGCCTTAACCTTCTCTACTCCACCAAGTTCACCATTAAAACCTCATCCATATCTATCCTCTTTAAATGAAATACCACCAAGAACTACAAATCCATTGCCATAAGTCATCTCCCAAGGCTTATCCCAAACACTCCCTCAATCATCACCAATGGACTTTGAACCATCCTTCCCACCTATCAACCTCTCTAGGAGTAGGTTAAGTGCTCAACCCGATCCATCCATAACTAGAGACCAAATACACCAAGAACTTAACCAACTTCACACTCTTGAACGAAACATCTAAGAAGCCATCCAAAATGCACAACATGTGCAAGAAAGCCTCATCCCTGTTGATCCCTTCTGAATAGATCTTGATCTCCTTTAGCTTGTATAAAGGTTAGTAACCTTGGATAAATCCAAAACTACTAAGACTAACTTTGTGAGATAACTTAAAGTCTATGCGGAATCTAGACTTTAAGCAATAAGAAGATTAACAAATGAACACATAAATGTAAACCAAACTTTCAGCCTCAATATAAAATGATCACTCTGAATAGTGATAGGGTTACAAAATAACCTTGAAGCTACTAACTATATTTGCTATGAAAACTATATAAAACTTATATTGTAGATCTATGTCATAGGGTTCCTTTTATACACCAAGGAAACCATAATGGGCTTACAAAACGCGTATACTAATCAATGCATATCTATTCCTAATATATCTCATGCATATCACTTTAGCAGTACTAACTATTATAACTAACAGTACTAATAAACTGACAGTACTAACACTTTGTACTGGCAACACTAACTATTAAACTAACAGTACTAAAAACTTAGACTGTTTTCTCTAATCTTCAACATTAGCACAAACTTGAACCAGCAGCATTAAGTTGTAGAAGCCTCTAATTCCCAACAATCCTCCCCTAAGCAATATTCATCTTGTTAATCATCAAGTTTCTTCATTACCTGCATCTTGATCTCTAGGAGGATGTATCCAAACACTCTTCTACTTCTGAAGTTGTGATCTTGTAAACCTGAGAAGCTCATAAGCCATTTCACACTCATAATCAACTTCTAGTCTTCTACTCAGCATTCTTGAAAGCATCTCTTGTGTAAGAGGATATGTCTTCTCTATCAGCTTGTGAATATAAATTCCAGTATTCATCATATACATGAACTCTACATGAATCAAATAATCTCTAGCTGATCAATGTGTAGTCCTGTTAAGCTTTCTAGATTTCATCATCTTCACTTGGTTCAAATACAATAATGAGATCTCCCCAAAGTAATCTGTCATATCCTTCTGGGCTTGCAGTCTCAAATCTTTCTTTAACCAACCTATATAGATCTAACACATCTTGCCTACCAAAATCATCAAGCATTTCTGTAAATATCTTGTAAAATTTAGTACTTCTATCACCCCTAATGATCTCATAATACATCTTGTCTTCTGATAGAACATGTGTCTTCCAATCAACTATTGGATACTTTGTAGCTATTGATTCAACATTTACAGCTTCATCATCTCCTAGAATTATATCCAAATAAGCTCTAAGCTCTTCCTTCTAAGCATCATCCTCTATCTTCTATCTCTTGACACTTTCGTCATCAAGTTTTTCACCTGTTCTTTTCCTAGCAACTATTTTCTTTTTACTGCCTTCAGCTTTACCTTTTCTACTATTTTTAACCACTTCAGAATCCATAGGAATAAAGTCATTGATCCACTTCTGCTCCCTTTCATACAGCTTCTAAATTTCTTCAAATCTCTTGCTCTTCATCTGATTGTGAGTGTACTTGCCCATGTGTTTCAGATAAGTAACCATCTTGTTTCTGAGTTGAGCTCTGGTTGGTGGCTTGTTTCTAATTTGTTCAGCTCTCTGTGCAGCAAAGAACCTTTTCCTTTTTCCTTATCCTTCTAACTTCTCATCTTTATAAGTGTTTGAGCAATAATAAGATCCTCATCTTAAAATGCAGTTGTAGTAGTTATTGGAGGTGTTCTTGGTTCAGCAGTACTAATAGATACACTAGCAGTAGTAACTGATGCACTAGCAGCACTAACTCCAGTAGTAGCAGTATTAACTGTATCTCCTTCAATATTCTCCATTGCTTCATTTACCATATCATCAATATCATAAAAGTCATCATCAAAATAACCTTCTTCAAACATTGGCCTTGTCTTCAAATTTCTCCCCTGTTTGGCTACATTCTCCTTATCCAAACTCGTTCTCCTAGAGGTACCAATCTTGAAGAGTTTCATCCTTGGAGTTCTTTCCCTTTGCTTCTTTTCCAATCTTTTGACTTTCTTTTTTAACTTGTTGATCACCAAATCTTGAGCAGTCTTTGATGTTTTCAAGGCAAGAATCCTATTGGACAAGTTTGTACAAATAGCCATCAATTCATTTATGTTAGGTATACCTTCATCACTTCTAGGTGTGTGACCTCCTGAGAGAGGTGAATCATGGGGTGTTGGTGGTATAAAATCCATCAAATCATCTTGATGTTCCATATTGTCCTCCCCACTTCCAAATGTGTTAACTTCTAAGAGAGGTGGGTCACAAGACTATTTAGATGCAGTCTCAAACCTAGTCTGAGCATCTGTATCCCCCAATGTGGTATCTTGGCACCTGGGTCCACTACCTGAACTAGTTCCCTGAGGATATAGTTCATTAAGTGTTGCGGTGGATCGGGTCTTATGGATGTTACCACTTTCCTGCTCTGCCTCTAAGCTAGAAGCAGTAGTGGCAGCCCTAACCACTCTGTCATCCTCTCCTGTATAGATAGCCTCATCGCCAACCTTCTTAGGGGGACCACTAAACTAAGGAATCTCAGTGTCCTGACCTCTTTTAGCTCGCCTAGGTGTGTAAGTCTTTTAGGGATGTGATGCAACAGTAGTAACTTGTACTTCTTGAGAGGGTGGAGCAGGGGAAGGTGTTGGTTAGGGTTCAAAGGGTTGTCCTAAACCTTTACCTTCTACTGCTTGTATTGCCAACATACTTTGAAATAATGGAGTAATTGTCCCTGAAAAACTTTTGCCTTTCCTTCTCATATTAGTAAAAACTTTTTGAGTATGTTTAGGTGTTTCATAAGTATCATTAAAAGGTTCTGTAAGATTTTTAACTTGGTTATTCAAAAACAGTTGTAAAAACCTTGGATACATCAAAAACTTTTTAGAATTTAGATCCAAGTTTCTTAACATACCATCAAAAATTAATTTAGAAAAATTAAACTTTTGATTATTTGCCAAACATATAACTGTTGAAGCAATATTAGTTGAAAACTCATTCCAAGTAGTAGATTTTGAATGTAGACAATGTAAGATGGTATGTATAAGATACTTCCATTGAGGGGAAAAGAAAGATTTTTGAAAAGTAAGTTTATCAGAAACAATTTCATATCCCATCAATGCAAGGTTTTCCAAAATTTCAGAATTTGTTAGACTAGTAACACCATCCTCATCATTAAAGTGAAGATTACTCCTCACTGATGATTATGATATTATTATAGTCTTGCCATCAACCTTGGCATGTATTTGCGTTTCATTATTGACTGGTTTGGACATAGCAGTAGCCCAAAACTGCTCAATATAAGAAGCATATATAGTAGGACTTAGAATACCTGATAGTGCTAGCATTCAAGAAGTCTACTATCTGATGAAAATCAGCATTCCCCTCTGTTCTTTCCAAACAAGCAACCATATTGTGTTGATCAACAAACTTCAAATCCACCATAGATAATTAATTGAAGATTAATTTATGGAGTCGATGATAAATTGAAGTGGGTTTGTGAATTTTGAGAGCGTTTTAGTGTTTGAGAGTATTAGAATGATCTTGATGTAGTTGAATACGCTTATATAGGTAAAAAGGAAACCTATAATAGTAGGAAACTATTTATTGACCAAGAATTTCGCTCAGCAGTTGTAACTCCAATGGTAACCCAGCAGTAGTAGTACTAACTTTTGCCTAGCAGTACTAACTTTCGCCCAGCAGCACTAAATCCTGCCTAGCAGCATTAACCTTACAACCACCAGTTTTAACTCCAAATTAATCACTAATACCATCTTCAAACCACACCAATCATAAATCTAACAAACACATCTTTAGAGATTAAGTAATCTAATGCTGGCTATCAGAAAGTTAAACCCGTTAACATCAAATGCCTTTGTGAGTAGATCAGCAACATTGTGATCTGTATGTATCTTAATTACTTGAATGAGTCTCTTCTCATAAAAATCTCTGATGAAATGGTGCCTTATTTCAATGTGCTTGGTTTTAAAATGAAACACTGGATTCTTTACAATACAAATGGTGCTTTCATTATCAATGTGAATCTTGGTGTTCATGAAATTGAACCCATAATCAAGCATTTGATTTTGGATCCACAACACTTGTCCACAACAATTTGCAGCAGCAACATACTCTACTTCAGTAGTGGAGTTGACAACTATAGTTTGCTTTTTACATTGCCATGAAATCAACCTTTTGCCAAGAAATTGACAACCTCCTGTTGTGGATTTCCTGTCAAGGCTAGCTCCAGCATAATCACTATCAGAAAAGGCTTCCAAGTCAAATGGCGAATCTCTAGGATACCAAAGTCCCAATTTTAGTTGACCTTTCAAGTATCTAAAGATCCTCTTTACTGCATGAAGATGTGAGACTTTAGAAGTAACTTGGAACCTTGCACAAACACAAACAACAAACATTATGTCGGGCCTAGAAGCTGTTAAGTACATCAATGATCCAATCATTGATCCATATAAGTTAACATCCACATCCTCAGCTTCTTCATCCTTCAGCAATGCCTTGTTAGTCTCTATTGGAGTGCTTGTTGTCTTCACTGTAACAAAATCAAACTTCTTTAGTATATCAGCCACATACTTGTCTTGGCTAATGAAGATTCCATCATCTTTCTGCTTTACTTGCAACCTTAAAAAGAAAGTGAGCTCCCCTATAGAACTTATCTGGAATCTCTTGTGCATCATTTGCTTAAACTTAACACATAAAGACTTCTTTATAGACCCAAAGATGATGTCATCAACATACACCTGCACTAACAGGATATCACCTTTGTCCTTCTTGATGAATAAAGTCTTATCTATAGTGCCTCTTCTAAATCCATTTTCTAATAAGTAGGTAGACAAGGTCTCATACTAAGCTCTAAGAGCTTGATGTAGACCATATAAAGCTTTTTCTACCTTATAAACTTTTTCAGGGAACTATGGATCTTCAAAACTAAGAGGTTGGCACACATACACCTCCTCTTCAATAATACCATATAAAAAGGCACTCTTCACATCTATCTGGTACATAATAAATCCCATAAATGACACATAGGCCAAAAATAACCTGATTGCTTTTATCATAGCAACAGGAGCAAAAACCTCATCATAATCAATTCCTTCTTGTTGGGTGTAACCTTGTGCAACCAGTCTTGCCTTATTTGTAACTACTATCCCTCTCTCATCTTTCTTGTTTCTATAGACCCATTTTGTGCGAATGGCATGTTTGCCTTTGGGTAAATCAACTAATCTCTAAACCTTCTGCAATCTAAACTGTAGCAACTCATCTTGCATTGCCTCTATCCAGCTTGGATCTGTCAAAGCTTGTGTCACTTTCTTGGGTTCTATTTGTGAGAGAAAATAGGAAAATAAGCAGTTCTAATAATCCTTGTGGTTGGTTCTCCTCTGCTTTTTGATGTAACTGATCATAGCATGTTCTTGAGAAGACTTGGTCATTCTCCTAGTTTAGGGTACTAAAAGTGGGTCTACTATGATTTGCTCTTTAGGATGATCCTTGTGAATCCTGGTTATGGAAATAGGACTCACATTCATGGTTGTTTCCAAGTTGTTGAGGTCAGCCTCTGCACCCACATCTTCATCATCATATGCACCACTAAGATACTAGTATTTAGAAGATCAGTAGTATCCTCTAAATCAGGAATAAGAGGGTCAGTTGAAAGATCATTAGTATTAATAAAACTTTACCCAGCAGCACTAACAGATGGACTAACAGTAGAAACTCTGTTAGTGCTGTTAGCATAAGCTTCCTTCTGTTGAACAAGTAATATATCCAATTCAGCTCTCAAATCTTGCACATTCTGGTCACCTTCTTTATTTAAAGCTCCTCCTTCCTTCTTTTGGCCATATCTTTCACCCTCGTTTGCTAGTTCTTCAGTAGTATTTTTACTAGCATCTTTAGCAACTGCATCCTCTGAGCTCTATAGACTATCAGAAAGTAATGGTAGCAAAATATATTGTTGAGTAAGTACTACATCAACATTATCTTTGATACCTGCATTCCTATTAGTTTGATTCCCTACAGTAACTGGCTCATAATTCATAGAGTTTGTTAGTAAATCAATATCAAAGAGCCAATCTGGTCCACTCCCTGCAACATTGAGTTTGTTTTCAAGAAAGGTTATGTGCAGGTTCCCCTCTACTCTCCTAGTTCTAGTGTTAAATACCGTAAAATCCTTGCTATTTATAAAGTATCCAACCAAGAACCCCTCATCAGCCTTCCCATCAAATTTTCCTAGAGGATCTAAGGTATTAAGAATGGTCAAAATGACAACCCAAAAAGGTCTTCATAAATCAATATACAAGGTGTCTACCATGTAATAGTTCATAAGGTATCTTGTTGTGAGGCTTGGTCACTAAAACCGTATTCTAAACATAACAAGCAGTATTAACTACTTCAGCCCAAAATGTAGTAGGTAAGAGTGAGTCGGCTAGCATAGTCTTAACTGCCTTTATTAGTGTCCTATTCTTTCTTTCAGCAACTCTATTTTATTGTGGAGTTCTAGCAACTCCATTGTCACATCTGATGATTTTAACTTTATGATTTATTTGGTTTTCTATGCCAGTTATAAAAGTTTTAAGGATCCCACTAGTCTCATCCTTAGTGGCCAAAAAGAAAACCCAACTAAACCTGCTAAAGTCATTAGTGACAACAAGGCAATATATTTTATGATTGTCAACTCCTTACAAATGTTGGCCCAAATAAGTCCATGTGCAACATTTGTAAGGGTTGGCTGATAGAGCTTATAAGCTTGGTCTTACAAGAGGCTTTATGTTGCTTTCCCTTTTGACAAGCAACACAAGTATGGTCATTTTCAAAAAGCTTTGAAGGCAAACCTCTTACAAGGTTTCCCCTCACAAGTTTGTTTATAGTTTTAAAGTTTATATGACCAAGCCTCCTATGCCATAAATTAGACTCATCTATTGTAGCCTTTGCAAATAAACAAGTCAAACCTCCTGAAGGAACAACATTCTTTAGATCAAAACTGTACATGTTTGTATCTGTCTGACACTTTACAAGACTTGACTTTCATCAAGTAGCTTAAAGTCAGGAGATAGAACAAGACATTCAGTCTCAGTGAAAAGAACACTGTTTTTCTTGTCACACATTTGTGAGACAGAGAAAAGGTTAAACTTAAGTTCCTTTACAAAGTATACATCTTTAAAGTCTAATTTCCCAGTCCTAATTTTACCTTTTCTAGTAATTTTACCTCCTTTAGGACTTCCTCCAAATGCAACAAATCCACCATCAATCTCTTGATAATCTGTAAGAAAGGACTTGTTTCCAGTCATATGCCTAGAGCATCCACTGTCAAAAATCCCTTGATCCTGTAAAGTATATTGTGGATTACCCTGCACTCAAAATAAGAGAATTAGTTTCTCTTGGGGACCCAAGCCATTGCTGACTTGAGTCTGCCTTGTAGATCAACATAGTCAAATCTTTTAAGCATGTATGATCCACTATCTTTGGAGATATGGTCAATAACATTTCTTGTTGGTCTCCAAATCCAGCATGCTGAGGACTTAACAGCATTTTCCCCATTTCCCTCACATCACAAACTACTAGCATTTGCCCATCAGTATTTTTACATTATTAACCTTAGCAGTATTAATTTTTTATTGAAATTAATGTCTGTAACTGCTGTTCTTTTGTTAATGGGCTTCTTTACTGGTGAATGTGCTTGAAAATAAGAGTAAGTTGTGGGTAATGCATCATTCACTTTTGGTTTAGGGGCAGCAGTATTAACAGGCCTGGCAGTACTAATTGATGTTGCTGCTCTTGGAGAGCTTTGCTTAGCAGCATTAACTGGCACTTGTCCTGACTTTGTTGCAACTGCTGTTGGAACAAAATTCCTTTTAGGATGTGGGTGAGTCAATTTATTTTGGTGGTTCACCCTCTGAGCATTGTTCCATACTGGTCTAATTTCCCTTTGACCAGTAACCCTTCCCTTATTATTCAACACTGGTTTTTCTACCATTTTATTGTCATGAAAATCACAGTCTTTGATTAAATGGTTGAAACTCCCACATACAAAACAAGCTTTCTTTATAAACTCAAAACCATTCCCTAGTTTCTGAGTCATCATCCCATTCCAGTTTCTTCTATTACCCCTAGGACTTTGACTTTTCCTAGGATACTCTACTTGCCTATGTGTGTTTTCCTTATTAACAGATTTCACATTCTCACCAGATTTGACAAAATTGATTTTAGTAAACTTTGGTTTTGTCTGATCAGATTTAGGTCTAAACACACTATCATTATCATTATCAGTGTCCCATTCTTCAATGATAGGAGCACTAGGCCTAACAGTTTTAGGCTTTTCTACAATATCCTTACTAGTCTTAGATATACTAGTTTCAGTTTCAGGCACACTAGTGGTGGTCTTTCTCACTGCAGACTTAAAAACATATTCATCTAACCCAGCAAAAGATAAGTCAGGTCTTGGGGGCATGTAGTTCCTAGTGTAGGGAGGGGGAACTGCATGAAACCCTTCACCTATTTTGAATCTATCATTTACTAGATTATCATCCACATCACTTTCTCTACTGTTAAACACACTATGAACCACTTCACTCTCATTCATATGAATATTATTCAATTCACTCTCATTCATTTGACCATCATAACCAAGACCAGTTTTGTCTTTAGCACTTATTTGACTATTAATCAGTTTAGTTAGATTCTTTGATGATTCTTCAAAATTTTCTAGTTTAAGTTTCAAATCATCTTTCTCTTTTAAAGCTTCTTCTAACTGATTTTTAAGGTCTTTGATAGAAATATCTTTCACTTGGACATCATACTTTAAAAATTCAATATTTTCTTCATAAACAGCTTCATTCTTTTCATGAACAACTATCCTAGCTTCTAATGATTCTAATCCTATTTGATAACCTATTAAATCTAGATTAGATATATTAAGAACTTCACGCTATTGATCATACTATTTTTGAAGAGCTTCATATGATTTTAAACAATCTTTAGAGCAAGTATGTACCTCAGAGTCTGAACTTGATGAACTTGATGAACCTTGAGATGTATTGGCCATTAGAGCAATGTTTGTAAGGCATTCTTCAGCCTAAAAGCTACAATCATAACCACCTATCCCATCTTGAACAACCAAAGCATTTGTAGTAGATGTGTCCATTAGTGCATTCCTTCTTGGATCATCTCTATTTATATTCCCTTAATTCCTTGGTGTCCTGCATTCTCTAACAAAATGACCTCTCCTATGGCAGTTGTAGCATTCAACCTTTGTCTTGTCAAAGCCAACAGTCTCTTTTCCATTTAAATCTAGTTTCCTTCCTGTTTTCTTTATGAACCTCTTAACTCTCATGGTAAGCATTGCCACTTGCCATTTGAGATCCATTTCTTCAAGATCATCAGCATCAATCTATTCTAAATCTTCATTGTCTAACTGTGGGGCATTGGATGGGTCGGAAAAGAAAGAAAACATGACATCATCATCATATGATGCGGTAGAAGCTTGATCCTTAGAACTAGCAGTAGAAACATTATGAGCAGTATTAACTGTTTCATTAGTGCTGCTAGAGTTATCAGAGGAAATAAAAGCCACATTCTGAGAATTTGAGCTTGAACTTGATTGGCCTTTGATCTCTGATTCATACACCTTCAGATTATTATACAAATCATCCATGCTCAATATGTCTAGATCAAATTTGTTTCTCATGATTAAAGCAATATTGTTCCAAGTTAATGGTAAACTTCTCAACAACTTCAGATTTACATCCTCCTGAGAGATAACTTCACCATGGATTTCAAGTTTACTAATGAGCTTTTGAAACCTATTATAGGTTTTATCCAGTCCTTCTTGACTTGATGCAACAAAGTTTTCATAATCTTGCTTGAGAATGGTCTTCTGCATCTTCTTTGATTCCTTGTTGCCTCCAAACCTATTCTTGATAGCTTCCCATAAGGACTTTGCATCCTTACAGGCATGAAACTTCAGTAGGTGCTCATCAGGAATGGCTAGCATAAGAGTGCTTTTTTGCTTTTAGTTCATTTTTTCTTGCTAGCTTTTGTTTAGCAGTTTTAAGTGGAATAGAACCTTCAGCACCAGCACTAGCTAATGCAACTGGTGTAACTGAATCACCATTTACTATTACCTCCCAAAGGGCATGATTAGTAAAAGTAAGGTATTGTTCCATCCTTATGCTCTATAGATCATACTCCTCAGTTTTAAGTACTAGATGTTTTAGTGTAGACACAGTTTAGGAAGTTTCTAATTGTGACTCCATCTTTTCTTTGACTAACAGATCTTGAGTAAAGTTAGAGTTCTTCTTATTCAAAGTTTCTCAACAAGCTCTGATATCACTTGTTGATCCCTTCTTAATAGATCTTAATCTCCTTTAGCTTGTATAAAGGTTAGTAACCTTGGATAAATCCAAAACTACTAAGACAGAAACTTTGTAAGATAACTTAAAGTCTATGCGGAATCTAGACTTTAAGCAAAAGAAGATTAATAAATGAACACACAAATGTAAACCAAACTTTCAGCCTCAATATAAAACAATCACTTTGAATAGTGATAGGGTTACAAAATAACCTTGAAGCTACTAACTATATTTGCTATGAAAACTATATAAAACTTATATTGTAGATCTATGTTGTAGGGTTCTTTTTATACACCAAGGAAACCTTAATGGGCTTACAAAACACGTATATTAATCAATGCATATCTATTCCTAATATATCTCATGCATATCACTTTAGCAGTACTAACTATTATAACTAACAGTACTAATAAACTGACAGTCCTAACACTTTGTACTGGCAGCACTAACTATTAAACTAACAGTACTAATAACTTAGACTATTTTCTCTAATCTTCAGCAGCAACACAAACTTGAACTAGCAGCATTAAGTTGTAGAAGCCTTTAATTACCAACAATCCCTCCTACCTCCATCACCAACATACAAATGCCACCACCATTCTATCCCACCACTACCTAAACTCAAATACCACCCTTTAGATCATCACTCCATCCATCAAGCACCTTCGTCCCTCTTGATCAATCTCTTTGGACTGAGAACCCTCTTAGACCTCAAGTTCACACATGCCCTCATTGCTAAAGAACTGAAACCATTGTCAACAATTTCTAAGATGAAATGAGGTTCATGTTGAACCACATCCTCGACTGCTTGAACCATCTCGTAAACCAACTTCCATAACATAATGATGAACGAGATCAAGTACCTTTAAGTTTTAAGACGCGTTAGGAAATTGACTTAGGTCAAGTTGTTTTACTTTATGATTTGTACCTAAGAAAAATGGGGTTGATAGTGTTGGCTAAAAAAGAGGGAGAGAGGAGAGCCTCAGGGTACGCTCACTTCTGCATTTTTGTTTAGGTTCTCGAGATTCTCAAACGCTATTTTTTTAGTGGGGAGGAATAGTGCTCTAAAGTGACTTCCTCATTGTCCTCAGCTGATAATTGTATTTATACTCAAGTGTTTCCCATCAAAGCTTTGTCTGTACTGACTTTATGTGTGCAGGTCAGCCGGTTCAGTTCGGCTGTGATGCCGGTTCTACAGAACAGAACCACTGAAACCGGCCTCCCAGAATCTATCCAAGTCCTTTCATTTCATTAAATTGTTTACGTTGTCAGAATCTCCATGATTTTACAGGTTTTCATCAACTTAGGGGGAGAATATTGTCCCTTCTAAAATCTAACATCATTTCAAACACTTGACGATCCCATTTAGGGGGCGCACTCATCAAGGGGGAGCTTTTAATAGACTCTCCATGAGTCAATCTTTATTTCGATGATTATCGGACCATCCTTCATATAGCATTGTTACATTATACATGCATCACTATTAACACCTTTTCATGTAGGTCTCTCTCTCATTATTAGGAAACATTGACGATCCCATCTAGAAAGTGTCTTCATAAGGAAGCACTCGTTTGGGTTCCTGGTTCATTACACACATGCATTTGATTCTTTTTTAAGAATCCACTTTCTATTACATATAGCATTTCATTTCATTGCATTCACGAGTTAGTTTTTCTTAGACACTCTTTTTGTTTCGACAAAAAAGGGGAGAAGGAAAATTTAGGAACTTATAAATTTATTGTTTACTTCCAATAAGTTTATGTTTTGTCATCAACAAAAAGAAGAAGATTGTTAATACAAATAAACCATGAAATGTTTATTTTTATTTTACGATCTATCTTTATTTTGTTAATGACAGAACATAAACTTGTCAAAAGTAGAAATGAAATTCATTAGTCCTAAACCAATAGCTTATCTAACTCATCAAACCATCCTTCATATTAACACTTACATAAATACATTTTTAAAATAAAAATGTATACTCTACATAAAAGTTCTCAAACATATTTACATTTTAGCTAAACCTACTTTTCTTACCAAATCTGAACATGATCTCATAAGATCACATATGATCTCTTAAGATTTTGCAAATCAAAATTCGAATTTAGTTACTGGACGCTGGTTTTGTTCGATAACTGTCCGGTTCTGTTGAACAAACATAATCGGCAGAACCGGTGAACAGTAAAACTCACTTCTCTAAATATCAACTCATTTTCACTTGTTTAAGCATCCTTTTTACACAGTTTTACTTCAGATATTCAGTTATTACCTGATCCTTAATCATGGTTTACTTCATTTTATTGTTTTGATAGATTTCTTATTAGGGGAAGTTCTATTGAGTTTTGCATACAATACAAACTCTTCAAGCATGCTTTATGGCAGGAGTTTCTCATCTCATAAAGATCTATCCGCTGATCTTGAACCAACATTCATCAAATACAATCAAGTTGTGTATCATATAGTGATAAGATCATTTAGAAAGGTGTTGTGTAAAATAGTTATGATATAAAAGATGTTGGTGTAAATACTTGGTACCTAATAGAGGGCAAGTAGTATAAGGTACTTTGTTCCTTCATGTTAGAACATAAGGATATACCTTATAATTATGCAAAGGGAAAATAGGTGTTGGTGTGATTCTACCATATAAAGAATCTGGTATTTAGCTTTGTACCATTAAAGGGTGTAAGCGACGTTGTAAGGCTTCTCTGTCGGTTAAAGGAGATTGGTGACTAGTGGATTTGAACTCTCGAGTAGGTGACTCGGGGAGTGGAGTAGGGCAAAGTAGGAGACCTTGTAGCCGAACCACTCTAAATATCCTTGGCACATATCCTTTATTAGTACTTGTCTTGGTATCTTAATTATTTATATTCATCAAACAATAGATCTAAAAATAACTAACTAGTAACACTTAATTAAAATTTTAATTGGGAAAACTATTCAACCCCCCTTTCTAGTTTTCAACACCAACCTTTCTCAAAATCAATCATACAAGCACGCAGCATGTCCTCCAAAGTTTAGATGGTTCTTTCACTTTGACCATTAGTTTGTGGATGATACGCCGTACTCATATCCAATTGAGTACCTAGAGCGTTATTTAGCGACTTCCAGAATTGAGATGTAAATCTACCATCTCGATCGGAAATAATTGAAACTGGCACACCATGCTTTGAGATAACTTTCCTCAAGTATTGTCTCGTCAGTTTCTCCATTGATTCGTTTTCCTTCATTGGTAAGAAATGAGCGGATTTTGTAAGTCGATCAACAATTACCCAAATTGTATCTTGTCCAGTCGACGTCTTTGGTAACTTAGTAACAAAATCCATGATAATGTTCTCCCACTTCCATACCGGGATCACAGGTTGAACCAATAAACCGGAAGGTTTTTGGTATTCAGCCTTGACCTTAGCACAAGTCAAACACTTACCGACATAGGTGGCAATCTCAGCCTTCATATTCGACCACCAATACAACTTCTTTAAATCTTGATACATCTTATATGATCCAGGATGGATTGAGTATTTGGACTTATGCGACTCATACATAATCACTCCTCTTAAATTACCACGACAAGGTATCTAACTTCTTTCATTTAAACATAATGTTCCATCAGCACGCGGCTCTAGCTTCTTAATCATTCCACATAAATCTTCAGTTCCATAATTTTCCTCCTTTCTTGCCTCATTTTGAGCCTTCAGAATTTCCACAGGAATATTCAAACAACCGTCATAACCAAAGCTCGAACTCGTAGTGGCTTGATCCGTTCCTTTCGGCTCAAGGCATCTGCCACCACGTTCGCTTTTCCTGGAAGATAACGAATCTCACAATCATAATCGCTCAACAACTCTAACCATCTATGTTGTCTCATGTTCAACTCTTTCTGATCTAGAATATGTTGCAAACTCTTATGATCAGTGAACACAACGCACTTTGTGCCGTACAAATAATGCCTCCACATCTTGAGAGCAAACACCACAGCTCCCAACTCAAAATCATGTGTCGTGTAGTTCTTCTCGTGGATCTTGAGTTAGCGAGATGCATAAGCTATGACTCTCTCCTTCTGCATCAACACCGCGCCCAATCCTTTATAAGAAGCATCACAATAAACCACGAAGTTTTCACTTCCTTCAGGCAATTCCAAAATTGGTACACAACACAACTTTTTCTTTAATGTCTGAAATGCAGCCTCTTCCTTTTAACTCTAATTAAATTTCACGCTCTTCTGAGTCAATTTGGTCATAGGTTTAACAATCTTCGAAAAGCCTTCAATAAACCTTCGGTAATAATCAGCAAGACCTAAAAATTGATGAATCTCTGTCGGAGTCTTGGGTGACGCCCAATCCCTAATTGACTCTATCTTAGCCGGGTCCACATGAATGCCTTCTTTATCAATCACGTGACCGAGAAATTATACCTTAGAAAGCCAAAAATCGCACTTTGAAAACTTGGCGTACAATTCTTCCTTCTTAAGTACCTCCAGAATTTGCTTAAGATGTGCTTCATGTTCTACTTTGTTCCTCGAGTAGATCAAAATATCATCTATGAACACGATAACGAATTTATCCAAGAATGGCTTACACACCGATTCATCAAGTCCATGAATACCGCCGGTGCATTTGTCAATCCAAAAGGCATTACTTGGAACTCATAATGACCATAGCGTGTCCTAAAAGCCGTCTTTGGAATATCCTCGTCACGAACTCTGAGTTGGTGATAACCAGACCTCAAGTCGATCTTTGATTAGACACTTGATCCTTGCAGCTGATCAAACAAGTCATCGATTCTCGGGAGTGGGTATCGATTCTTAACAGTAAGCTTGTTCAGTTCACGGTAATCGATACACATCCGCAAAGATCCATATTTCTTTTTGACAAACAAGACCGGATCTCCCCATGGTGAAGAACTTGGCCTTATAAATCCTTTGTCAGAAAGTTCTTATAATTGCGCAGACAGTTCTTGCATTTTTGACGAAGCAAGTCTATAAGGGGATCGTGCCACAGGTGCAGCACCAGAGACTAAGTCAATTTGGAATTCAACTTGTCGCGCAGGTGGCAATCCAGGCAAGTCTTCTGGAAAGACTTCCAGAAATTTCCATACAATTGGTACGTCCTTCAGTAGCTTCTCCTGCGACCTAACTTCTGTTTCCTTCTTTGTAACTTGTGCCAGAAATACTTGACAACCTTTCTCCATATACTTCTGAGTCTTCGCACACGATATTATACTCAACTTCGATTTCTTCCCCTTATCACTCCTATCTCCTTGAGTGATCAGAATTTCATCTCCAAAAGGAACACGTACTATCTGCTCGTTACAGACGATCACCGCATGATTATTCGCCAGCCAATCCATACCGATAATGACGTCAAAACTACCGAGCTCTACGAGCATTAAGTCGATGTTGAACGGATGACCTAATAATCCTATGGTGCAGCCTCTAAGCATAGTATTTGTTTTGGCAATCCTTTCGTCGACTATTTTGATAGCATAACTAACGTCGAAGGTATCAAGGATTATATCAAGCAAGGTACTAAAAGTAGTCGACACGAAACTTCGATCGGCACCCGAATCAAATAATACAGAAGCATAATGGTTGTTGAGAAGAAACGTACCTGTGACAACGTTGGATCCTGGGTTTGCATCTCCTCCACCAATAGCATAAGCTTTCCCTCTAGCTTCAGGAATAATAGGCTTGTTTCCATGGTTTTGATTCTTCAGTTTGGGGCAATCCTTCTTGAAATGTCCTTGCCTTCCACATTCAAAACATGTGGTAATCCTTTGATTCACTACCGGGGCCCTCTGATTAAGTGTCGCGGGAACTGCGGGCTTACAATCCCTGGTCAAATGACCAACCTTTCCACAACTTCTACACTTTATAGTGCATGGCCCGACATGGTGTAACTTGCACTTGTTGCAAAGAGGGCGAGGTCCAACATAAACCCGACCTTTATTATCACCAGCCGCATAGGCTCTGGCCACATTTGATCCTCCCACATTCTGCCTCTTGAACGGGGGTTGTGGTGCACGGTTGTCTCTTTGATTTCTCTTAAACTTTCTTTTGTTTTCAGCACTCCTAATTGCATAACCTTTCAACTTTTGGTCCATCAAACTGTTAGCCAACCGAATTGCATCTTGGAGTCTCGTTGGTTCAGCAGACATCACATTCCCTTGAATGTTGTCAGGGAGACCTCCAACATACCTCTTAATTCGGTCTTCCTCTCCTGGAACCATTCTAGTATACAACAAGGTCAACTCTTGAAATCTCTGAGTATAAGCAGCCAAATCATTATTCTTCACAGTTAAGTTCCACAGTTTAATTTCCATCTTCTGTATCTCGTTCCTTGGACAATACACTTTCGTCATCAACTTCATAAGATCTTTCCATGTCATAGCAAATGCAGCATCAACTCCAATTGTTCTTTTGTGTGAATTCCACTAAGTTAATGCACTATTTAGCAAAGTGCAAGTGGCATACTTAACTTGATACACTTCTGGAAAATTGCTGATGTGGAATACTGTTACCATCTTCTCAAACCACCTTGTCAAACCTACCACTCCTTCAGTCCCTTTGAAGTTGAGCGGTTGATATTTCATGAAGTCTTGATAGGTACACACGCGAGCAATTGGCATAGCACCTCTACCATTCTCATTTGGATTTCAATTGCCACATTTCCATTTCCACCATTTCCATTATCGCCGTCACTGCCATTTTGGCTTTGACTTTCAGCCTCGAGAGCGTTAGCAACACGGGTTTCCTCGTAGTTAGCCAAGGCCTTAGCCACTCGTTGGGCAATGAGCTCTTCGATTGCTTCAGGGGTCATGTCAGAACGTGTGATAGTCATGTCCTAAACACAAGACATAACATGTGATGAGATTTGAACGATCTACGATGACTTATAACGAGAATTAGATACATAATATGAAATAAAATATAATAACAACAAGTTTTGCCAAAACGAATAAATAACAATATCGCATTAAGGATGAACACACGATAAAATAGTAGAATAGATTTCATATATATATTAGAATCGAATTCGGTTATAATCAACCCATGACGGGGTACCGATTTACAATATTTCTACTACTAACATCTAGACCTAACCATTAGTCTAATGTCCTACATAACCATGGTACTACCAAACTAAGGGCGAATCCTAAACGCATCTCAACAAACGACTCCATCCTCCTAAGCCTCCTCCGAGCATCATCACGATCCCTATGAATCTGACGAAACTCCTCCTGAGAAAGTGTCATGTGATGACGAAGACTGTCAACCCTATCTCTCTCGATACTCAACAAAGCTCGAACCCTTAGGTTCTTTCGTCCTAACCTCCTAAACCTATCAGCCAAACCAGCTCTCTCCGCTAGATATCAACTGACCAGCCTCCAATTGTCTTTGAGTAGTCTCAAACTCAGTAATCCTATCAAAAGGAACCTCCGACGTGTATTGAACTATATCATAAACGGTATCCTCAAGATCAGGAATATCTCCTCTAGTGGACTCAGAAATACCACCAGTAACCAATGGATCTACATCAATCTCCATCGTGCCTCCCGCACTAGCATCTGCCTCAAACTCCTCCTCGTCCTCCTTAATATCGCTAGGAGTAATCTTAACTCCCATACCTATACCATCCTTAGTATGAGCTCTAACTCCATCACCAATACCCGAATCTGCAACAACCTCTGCATCAGCAGTTCCAATCTCCATATGCTCCTCTCTGTTATCCTCGAGTGAGTATAAATCTCTGAACCTCTTGCGAGATGGTCCAACAGAAGGTGATGATGAATCCAATGATCTCTCAGAAGATGAACCTAGGGATGGCTCTGATGTATTCGGTGGGTAAGGAGTAAAAAATGGTGCAGACCTCTAACATCTAAAAGCCTCACTATCTCGTGGAGTCAAAACCAAAAGATAAACTAACCTAGATGATGCAACTCTAGTCGATGGTTCTGAATGAGTCTGACCTGATGCATCAAACCCAACAGATGATGTATCTGACAATAAATCTGAAGGTGAACTTGAAGAGGTGAACCTGAAGAAGATGAGTCTGATGAAGAATCCGAAAATGAATCAGAAGAAGATGAGTCTGAAGTAAAGTCTGGTGAAGAATGACGACCCGATGAACGATAAGATACATGTCTCCATGCAAGTCTACGAGCAGGAAAAGGTCTAACTCTCTTCCTTGCAGTCAATAACTTACACGGCCCATTCAGATGGGTGCGGTAAGGTCGATCGAAAGGGATAGCCTTACCGGGTCGGATAAGAATCGCTGGCCGTCGACGAATCTCGGGTGGGGCAACAACAGGAGCAATGGGAAACTCAGATGATGGTGCAAGAGTGTCATGAGATGATGATCCCGATGGTGAGGATGGCCTAGATGCGACCCTGTCCCTCCACCTTGAAACCATAACATCATGAACGGCAAGAGACTCATGCCTCTCGGGTCTCTGCTCAGCAGGCTCAGACTCACTGTCCTCCTCCGAGTCATCAGAACATAAGAAGGGTGAAACCAATGGTAACTCTGGTGCTGGAGGTAAAGAATCCTCTGATGGATCAGAAGCAGAAGATGAATAATCCATCAAATTAAGCACTCTGGCAGGTAAGGTGACAAAAACTGCTCCCACCTTTGGTGCAACTAAGGGATCAACAGGAACAATGAGAACCTCAAGGATGATAGGGATAATAGCATAAATAGCGCCGAAAAGAATCACTCGTGGCACATGAGAACCCACACTCTCCTCAGACGAATCCGACGAAACAGAAATAACAGGAGCTGCCATAACCTGCACAAGCAAAAGTTTATATAAATCCCCTTTATATGAAACCATGCAAAGTGCAAGCAATGCCGAGAAATAAGTATGATGCAAAATATGATATGGTAAAATGATGAATAAAGTAATTATGGCAATATGATATATAATCAATACTTATATGTGTATATATATATATATATATATATATATATATATATATATATATATATATATATATATATATATATATATATATATATATATATATATATGGCTAACTATGACTGTATTAATATGAAATAGTGACTCAACGCCACCTCAACGATGACATGGCACTTACATATCAATACATTTCAATAATTTTCGAATTTATCAATAAATTTAAATAATTTTCGTAAAAATATTGCCTATGGCAAGTTTTGAACTTGAGACCTATGGTTAAGATGCAAGGAGGTTAACCAACTTAGCCAAGCCACCATTTGTGATTTACTATCCAAAACAATAATAATATCTTCTAAAACAAACATTGTTGATATCTTTTAATATTCAAAAATATATCAAGATATTTTCTCTAATTATTTTTGCTTTTTAAAAATATATCAACATATATTCTCTATTATACGTGACTTTTTAATCAAGAAAACCTCTAACTCAAAACCCTAGATGGATTTCTTGAGCGAACGTCAATTGGTATGGGAGACATCATTCCACAACCTTTATGTCATGTTACGAAAAAACGTTTTCAACATCTTTAATTGTATCTTCAGTTTCGTTACTCATTCAATCTATGTCTAAATTTATGAGGCTAATATTTGATTATTGAATAGTAATTGCAGATTTAAAAAAAATACTATATCTATGTCTCTTTGTCTCACAGCCACGGATTTCATTTGATACGTAAAAAAGGCTCCTTGAATATCATTGATTATAAAGTGAGTTTTGTGGTACGTATGAATGTATATAAATGTGTGCTTGTATAATGTGTATAGTCCTGGACATTGTTGATCACTATGATGATTCTATCTTAGGTTGTTAATTAGCCGATCCATATTGCCTTAGTGGCTTAGTGCTGAACGTTATACATTATCAGAAAACTCTTGGAGAAAGTTCGATGTTTGACATCTCGTGGTTGCCATGTCTCGAGGGAACGAAAGGTAAACTATTTTTTACGTTTATATTAGGTTTTGTCTTTGATAATATAAGACATCTCTATTCTTTCGAGTTTACAGCCACTTTAAGTTTATATTTATGTGACGATTAATGTATTTTGTTTTCTAAAAATGTTGTAGAATCGCACAATGTTATGTCACTTATGTGACGACTTGATTGACGAAAATAGTGGAATGTTTCCTATCAATTGGCATGGGAAAAATCATTGCTTATATAGCAATTGCACCAGCTTCTCCATGAGATGTAAGTCTATTATTCACATTATCTCCCTTTATATTAAATTTACTATCTTAAGATGATGTCAATGGTTTTGTTTTGTTATACAGGAAGATACAATGCGGACTCTTAATAACAACTTGAACATGTTAAGACAAGAAGAGTCTTTCTGTTGTATGTTGTATCTTGAACATGTTATCACTGGAAGATACATTATGGAGTAGGCTTAGAAAAGTGAACATGTTATGGAGGGCTGAGTTTTTCTCTAGGATAAGGGCAAAGTTTACATACTGATAAGGTAACGACTTAACCGATTTAATCTCCTCATTTACAACTTACAGTAATTTTTGAATAAATAAAAACCTACATTTCCTTTTATAGATTCGTAAATGCGGCATCGCTCTTGAAATTCTCAAGATCTGACTTGAGTAGTATGCATGGAGCAAAGGTTATAATCAAACAATTACAAAACAGCTTCCCAGTAGGATCCTGCATAAGCAGATCAAAATTCTAACACGGTGGTTTGTAATATTCAGAATGCAGATTATGGAGTTAATATCCTCACAAATAGCAATTTTCGTGATGGAACAAATGGGTGGTTTCCTTTAGGAAACTTTCGGCTGGGTGTTGTTAAAAATGGTTCACCTCATCTGGTACCTCATGCAGCTAGAGACACACTAAGTGGTCACTGCATTCATGCCACCAACCGTAGTTACACCTGGATGGGTCCTACACAGATAATGACAGACAAGGTCAAACTCTGTCATGTACCAGGTATCAGCGTGGGTTCGACTAGGGTCTTCTGGTTATGGTTGACGACTAATGGGTGAATTGTGGGAAAATAGTAATTAACGATGACACGTGGCATGAAATTTGTGGGTCTATTAGGATCAAAAAGCAACCTAGCAAAGTAAAGGTTTACATTCAAGGTCCATCTCCAGGAATCAATTTCATGGTTGCTGGGTTTAGAATCTTTGTTGTTGATCGATATAAGTGGCACCCATTAATAATGCGTTTATAAGAAATAGATTCTATGTACCACCAGGCGTCTGTCAAATTCTTTTTGATGACAGTATCATTAAAAGAATATGTTTCTTGATTTGTGAAAGCTCATTTTAATGATAATATAAGATATAACAGGTGGTGTATTTTGTAAATTCTAGAACGAAAGCAAATGAGCTGGCAATGCTGATGGCTCGGCTATATAGTGGTAACCTTGGGATAATTGCCTTACGTAATTACCATGGTGGAAGTGCTGCTACGATGGGATTGACAGCTTTAAACACATGGAAGTACCCCATACCACAGGTATGTCTACTCATTAAATCTTGAAAAACTAAAGGTTTAGCTAAATGCCGTGTCTAAGTATTAGTGAAAAAGTGGGCGGGTCTGGTGGGTTGGGTAACAAGTCAGAACAGGTAACTTTTATTGCATGTTGGGTTGTATGTTTCAGTTTCATGTCTTTAAATTTATATAATCATGTCACGTGTCAAAAATGATTGCAGAACTATACCCTTACATTAACAATTTCATAGCTTTTATAAAATGATTTATGAGGACTGAGGTTTATGCATTTTTAATACACTTTTGGTGAATTTCGACCCAGTTAACCAAGTTTCCATTTTGCCTATAAAAAAAGCCTATTTCACCCGTTTGAGGAAAAGTGAAACCCAAATCAACCTGTTTTTCTATTTTTTACCAAATCTATTTCCACCGGAATTTCGTAGGGTGAAATTCATCATGTTGTAAATACTAACCCCTACTGAGGGGTGTTTGGCGCGGATGCTAATCTGTATGCTCAAGACGTACAAGATCACATGCCATAGACCACTAACAAAACGATGAACATGTATAGAGCGAGAATAAAGAACGGCATGGAGCCAAAGAGCAGATAATGTTTGTATACCTACACATGCTCTTAAGTAGTTGAACAACATTCCCATTAATTTTATGGGTAATTGATCATAGTATCATACGGAATAACTTACGAACTACCAATGAACGTTACCATTACAAATCTTTGTCAAGTTGGAATTTTGATTCTACTTTAGGGATTGGGGGAGCAGTTGCATTGGCTCCAGGATACTTGAAATTGGTTTATGACATGGTACGTAAAGCGGGTGGCATATGTATTGCTGATGAAGTTCAAACTGGATTTGGTCGCACAGGAAGCCATTACTGAGGTTTTCAAAAGCAAGATGTGCTTCTTGATATTGTCACCATGGCAAAGGTAGCTTTTCACGATTCATTGATTCCCCTTGACCAAAGCATATATAGGTATATGTGTATCTTTCCCAAGTAATGTGACTTAATAAATGTATCCAGGGAATCGGAAATGGTTTACCCTTAGGAGCTGTGGTTACTACACCAAAAATAGCACAAGTAATGTCTCAAAAATACAATTCAACACCTTTGGAGGGAACCCTGTTTGTTCAGCTGGTGGACTTGAAGTACTCAAAGTTCTTGATAAAGAAAACCGTCAAAAACATTGTGCTGATGTTGGTTCTCATATGATCGGGAGACTGAAAGATCTTCAACAAAAACATGACAGTAATATTTCTGTTAAAAATGACATTTTTGGAATTTATTTTTGCTTGTTGACCGAATCTTATGGTTGTTAAAAAATGGTTTTTTAGTAATCGAAGATGTGAGAGGGAGGGGATTGATGGTTGGTGTTGAGCTCGTGACTGACCGGAAAGAGAAGACGCCTGCTAAAGCTAAAACTGCAGTTTTGCTTGAAAAACTACGAGGTACACTAAAAGAATAATTTTGCGCAGGAAATTTATAAGTTTGTGGCAAATTGAACGGGTCGGTAAGTCAAAACGGGCGAACATTGGAAGACGAGAAGGGCACATTAAACCACCAACAGATTTTGTCCAAATAATAAAATAACCAATTAGCGTGTCAGATATGACTACAAAGTTCATATGCCTTCAATAATAAATAATCTTTTCAATAAAGTATCTCTAAGAGGTTTTATGCATTAAATTTTAAATTATTTATCAAAACAAATTGAAAAAGCAAAACCGCCCATAAAAAACATAATTGAACACATAAAAATACACCCGTACAAATTGAACTCCACACTCGGAATAATTAAGCCAAACACACACAAACACATCTCTTATCGAAACAAATTCCAAAAACGAACCCGCCCGTCGGGCGGGTTACGTAACTAGTATATATATATATATATATAATGCTATTATTATTAAATATATATGTAAGCATGTAAGAACAGGTAGGATCACATACTGGTTATAGACCAGACCTAGTATAAGCTACCTGGTTCACTATAACCTTGGCTCTGGATACCAATCTGTCACACCCCCAAACGGGGCCTGGACGGAATACGTGTCCGGAGGCGTGACGTCATTGCATACATCACACAAGATCAAGTAAACGACCACTATATGGACGTTTGATAAAACATAACTCGTTGCTTTGGATAAATCAAAATAAGTCTTACAATATTCTTGACATAAATGAAATAGTTTTAGCGGAAGCTTAAGTAAAATGCAGCGGAATCATAACATGTTTTTAAGACAACGAGTATTTAAGTTTAAAGATAAACATTCTTGAAAGACACCCAGCAATGCATGCAACATCAAATAGCACTTCAAGAACAATCCAGCTAAGCACCTAAGAAAACATGCTTAAAACAGTCAACATAAAGTTGGTGAATTCATAGGTTTGAATTGATGTAAGGTTGGACCACAAGATTTTAAAAGTGATGTGACTATTATAACAAATAGAATATCACATGAAAAGTATTTACGTAGCGTTAAGCTCATGACACCGATGCTAAATTAAGAGATACATATAATATGTAAGTGATGATACTGCCCTATAGATGTATGACCAATACACCCCAAAGAGTTTCCAACATGATATATATCCGTTCGTTCATCGACACATAATCAATTAAGTGCTTGCTTACCCGGATAGGGAAAATTAGTCTCAAATAGATCTATCTATAACATTCACGCTTACTTACCCAATCGGTCAGTCATAAGTAATTAATGGTTCATGATGGTTCGGCCATGATAGTCGTCTAATGGCTACTTAGGCAACACGTAAACAGAAAATGATAACTAAAAACACTTATGTCCAACATTTAAAACAAGCAATGTTTTTCACCCCAAAATAGAAAAGTTAAAATCATAAAACATGGGGCTATGAACTCACCTTAAGAGATGAGCGAATAATATTCACGTAAGAGAAAGATGATACACAATCCTAGTCGTCACCTAAAGGAATGACGCGACTTAGGACTAAGACATGGTATACGAAACCAAGAGTGGTATACTTATCAATAAGAAGGCATCCATATGTGTTTGTGTCATAGTTTGTTTAAGAAAACATGATCGAGTGAAGGTACAAGTTTACATTAAATCCCGACGATTACCCAAACGTTACTATTTTAGGAAACTTTCTATTTTGGGAAAGTTCTAAGTTTCAAGACGTTAATACCGTCTCCTATATTTTGTTAAATCCATATTTCCGAAAACGCTTTATCAATACCTAAACGCCTAACTTTTACATCCGCCTTAATGACTTATCTCAAAAGTTACTATTTTTAGAAGTCTTACGCTTTTATAACATTCGGCATTCCATAATTATCTTTATGTCATTTCTAATGTTTTCAATCGATACACTAATGTTTCTATATGTTTCGCCAATGTTTTACAACCTCAAAAATATCCGAAAGTGTCCGAAAACCTAATTTACTTTCACATCAGCAACCTTGTTTACTATTTTTCCGAAAAATGTTCCAAAATACATTTCGCCATAACTCGGCCGTTTTAAATCTGCTTTTAGTGTTCGAGATATGATAACCTATCTATTCGAAACAAGCTTTCCAAAAACTACCTTTTCGACTATTGAAAACATTTTTATGTCTCTTAAAACCTTAAAACAAAATCGGATCAACAACCTTACTTTTCGCAAACGCTACCATAAATCCATCCGAACTTCACAATAGTGCCTATTCTAACCTAAACCCATTCACTACTAAACCATCCATTAAAACCACTCTTAATCTAACATAATCCCATCATCACTATTGTTGCAACACACAAATCAACTCATACTCACAACCAAGACCTTTTGTAAATCAAAGAATCATAAAACAATACTACTTTATATTTTAACTTGTTTATTTCCAAAAATCACAAACACATAAGCCTTAATCTTGCATAAGAACTATAAAGAAATCACAAGAGATGGAATAGAACACTTACAAGAATAGATGAGTTAAGTAATTAGATCTATAAACCCCAATTAATCTTGCAAAAACCCTCTTGAAATATCGAAATCCTAACTTTTGAAATCTTGAATCACCCTTGAAATAAATGATCAAACCTTTGGAACACCCTTAGATATGGTTAGAAATGATCTTGGAATGAATGAATCTTGATAGAAATCAAAACTATGAAAAGTACATGTATGTATGTGTGTGTCATGAGCAAGAGAAGAGAGAAAAGAGAGATGAGAGCTCTTGGTGGCTTGTAGAAATGAAATGAAACCCTAAGTTAGAAATATGCAAGGTATTTATAGGATATGACTAGGTTAAGGGTTCATGACTAGTCAACAAGAGTGGAACCAAATGGCTAAGTGACCAACACACACTAAGGGTGTGTGTGGCTTGGGTTCAGACGCAACATCACAAGGGGAGGGGGTTTCAAGCTTGAATCACTAGCTTTGAAATTAATTTAAGATTCCACAAGTATGCTTAGTGGAGAAGTGGTCCTAACCTCATAAAGGCATGTTGGCTTGTAGTGAGGAAGAGAACAAGGTGTCATTTTCACCACCTTGCATGCATGAGTTGGCTTGGAATTCAAATTAAAGTGAAAAGATTCTTTCATGTTTAATTAGATGTGTGTTTGTGCGTGTGATTTGAGTAGGGGAATGACCACAAAATTTTTGACTTCAATACTCGAGATATTCGATAACTAGAGTTTACACGAAAAGATTACAGGTTTCCGGGGTTTCGTTTGATCAAAAACGCGAAAAACGTAAATAATACGCTAAACCGTAAAAATAAGTATCGGAAGTGAACTTAAACTACAAAACACTTAGAAAAGATAAAATAATGCATATAATATCTAGACTAATCAAAATCCGAAGCCGAAACGCATCCGATGATGTTTTTCAAATTTACGCGGGATAACTTCTCGGTTTTAGGTTAAATTCAAACGTAACGGATAAAATTCAAAACAATGATCAGAATAGTTTAAAATATTGACATGAAATTTGTGGGGTGTGACACTCCTGAATCGTGACTTCCATTTCCATTGTTGTTTCCATTTCTATGCCCATTTCTGCTGTTTTGATTCGCCTCATAGGTCAACAACGCATTAGCTACGTGTTGGGTTTTAATAGTGGCTACACTCATATTGTTTCTCTTTGGTGGCATTTTCAAATCAGAGGAGTAAAACCAAATAAAATTAGTCTAGTTCTAAAAGTCGTGCTCCAAAGATGAAATGTTGCTAGATGACAGGTTAAAGTCGTGTTTCAATTAATCGGCATGCTTTTAGGCGATGGGTCGCAAGATGGCATAGGTGTTTCAACAGTATGAGGCAGGTGTTCAACTCGGAGTTAAATGATAAGGTAACTAGTGGGGTCGGCAGATTGTGATAAGTTTCAATGTTATGTAAAACGGTATTATGTAAAGTCATGAAAGAAATAAAATTAAAGACAATCGTGTCATTCACAATGTCTTGAGAAAAGTTCTAGTATTTATATAAAACAAATGTTAAATATGCGTAAAGGAAAGTAAACACGGTATAAGTCATTTAAGCAAGTAATGTAAGCAAGTAGTGTGTATGCACATAAAAAGGTATTATGTGATGCAATGTTTATGAAAACGGTTATAGTCCAGGTAAAATATGAAACCTGGTTCTCTATAACCTTGGCTTTAGATACCACCAATCTGTAACACCCCCAAAATATGTGGCAGCGGAAAGGAATCTGGGGGCATTACTTCATAATACAATAGCACAAGATATAAGAGAACGACCTCTAAATGAGTCGTTTAAAAGATAACCTCATTGTTTTATTAAAATTAATAAGTTCTAAACAAGTTGTCCCAAGTTTTCATCAAAAGAAATTCATAGTTTAAAAGTACAACGAGGAAAGTAGTGTATGAAAAGTCCATGAAAATGTAGTCTTGTATGAATGAAGACCCAATGCACTCTAAATACTTCATAAAGGGGTTAAGCACCTGAGAAATACATGCTTAAAAATGTCAACATAAAGTTGTTGAGTTCATAGGTTTAAGTAAATAATAATTATGGACCGCAAGATTTAAATTGTATAATAGGTAATACATATAAGGGCAAATTGCTTGGAAATGTATCCAACTTACTACTTTTTGTAATGTTGTGTAGTCAATTTTTTTTTCTATTAAATCATTAAACATTTGAAATCCGTCTATTGTGTGTAGTCGTTTACCTAGACCACCGGGTAAGCCTACGTGTACAGGTTACCATGCCACATATTTGCCACGTAAGTGACACATTTTTGCCACGTTTTCCCATCTTTTTCCTTATTTCTTATAATATTCAATCCCTTTTAATCTCTCCCCCCACCACAGTTACAATCCCACTTTTCCCCAATCACCCTCACCTCGCATCTTCTAAACCCTAAACCTAAAAAATGAGTTCATCTTCTTCTACCTCTTACCGCCGGTACAACAGGAACCAAGATGTGACTCACAAGACACACTGTGAGTGTGATCCTCCACACCCAATCCCAGTACAGGTAACATGGACACTCGAAAATCCAGGTAGAAGGTTTAAGGGATGCCCCATTCGCGATAAAGATAAAAATGTGGAGTGTATGGTTTTCTCGATCTTGAACTTCCTTCTGATTACTACATACGGTTGCTTTATGATTTGCATGAGGAGAACAAAGCTTTGAAAAGGATGAACAAGATGTCGGGTGTTATGGAGGATTCAAGCAATTGGTTTCCCAACAACTCAAACAATGAGATGGTAAGGGATTTGAAGGCTGATTTGACTTTTATAAAGTCAAAACTCAAAGTGTATGATAGGCTATTGTTGGTGGTTTTTCTTTGTATTATGTTCCTAAGTCTTGTAACCATTTATGACTTGATAATGTAACTGGTTCAACAATATATGGTTGTTTTAATAAAATGTTTGTATTCCCACTGATATGAATGTGTTCAAGTGTTTGGGTTGGTTTGAAAAAGTTGATGCTCATAAATTTATAGTTTGTATACACGGCTGAATTTTTATAAATATTTTTTTAGTTATCATATTTAATATATATCAACCCTACCCATTTTAAAGCTTACACACCCCTTTCATTTTCATTTACTCATTTTTAAGATCCACTTAACCCTAATTCACAAAAGAAGCAGTTGATCATCAAGATGGCTAAAGGTAAAGGTAAGTATTTTTATCAAGTGTATTTCTGATTGCTTAATAGTGTAGTAGCAGGTTATAATGGTATGAGGGTCCATCAATAGCAGAAATCATTTTATTAACTATATGCTAAGTTATGCTATTCTGAATGTTGTAACAACTCATTTTCTTAAATTGGTCTTTCAGAAATCATATGCTTAAGTAGTGACAGTAGCACTGATGAGGTTCCTAAGGAGGGGACATCAATAGCAAGGGTGCCTAAAGAGGGGCCATCATTAGTAAAGGGTGCCAAGGAGGGGCCATTACAAGCATTGCTTGACTGGTATGGATATGACACTTATGAGGAATATCTAGAGGATACATTTTTTGATAGCACATACAAAGACACCACAAACAAAGATAGCACGGACAAGAATATCACTGGTGAGGATACCATGGATGAATGTTACTCTTCAAAGTCTAAAGGTATATGTACTAGTTTCAAAGAAACTAAGTCAAAAAAATCAGTTTCAAAAGCCCTATTCCAATCAAAGGATGTGTGCTTGGACTAGAAAATTTTCAAACATAGGATGATATTGTTAAAAAAAATAGAATTAGAAAACTTGAGAATTGTGCAGATAAAGGAAAGGGCAAAATGAAGGTTTGAAGTTGAAGTTGATGTTTATGGTTGCTGATGTTGCTGGTTTACATCATTTTGTTTAATGAAATATCTAAGTAGTTATCTGTTATGTATGTGTACTCCCCATCATCAACCACTACAAATATAGTAAGATAAATTACAAATCAAATACTCTTAACCATCCAATCACAAAAGACACTAAACTAAAATACAACCAATAACACTAAATAAACGCATGAAAATCTTAGTAAAAACAGTAAATCTATTTAAGAAGATAAAGTAAAAAAAAACGTATTAACAATATATCTAAACAAAGTTGCTCAAAAAGTTTATAAAAAATTAATGTATCATCTTAAGTCTTCACAAAATTTTCTTATCCCCACTCTTCACCTTACAACACATCAAAAAATTCGTATCAAAAGAGGTAGAGGAGGGATGGAGTGAATGACATTTTTTCAAAATCACTGCTTATAAACTGTAGTTTAACAGTAACATTTCCCCTTTGGGGAAATGTTATTTAGGGTAATGACGACGCCATATACATAAGGGAGGTGATATGTACACACGTTATATTTGTCATCTACCACTAATTTACATCCGATGATGCACACAGTACAACACCATGATGCAAGATTAGTGATGGATGGCAAAAAAATGTGTGTACATGTCACCTCCCTATACATAAATAAATATCAGTAGTCAACTCTATCGTTTTTGCATTAATAACGTCGGTGCATATACCATTGCCTTCCAAAAGGAAGGGCATGTGTATATGCCTATGGACATCAGATATGGGCTTTCACTAGTAAGTACTTTATGACTGTTCCAGCCTTCAAACGTCCATTTTTTTTAACATCAACAGCTGACTTTGCTATCAAAGTGGAATCACAAGGCTTGCCCATGTGACCCCTCAAGTATTTTCACTTATCACAACTTGTTCAAGAACGACCAAAGAAAGAGTGATCTTACTCATATTCTTCAACATTTAGGTCCTCGGCACATTAAGTTACTCTAACGCACACTTATATACTCGGTCACACATCAACTGCCAAGCCTTTTTCCATCAGTGACGAATTTGAATGCAATACAGCTTTTAGATGCTTAATAGTGATAATTATACATTGATTTAACAATTCCTTCAATTGATTATTAGGATTTAGTCCGTTTTGTTAGCCAAGGTAAACTACAAAAAAAAGAAAAGAAAAAAAAAGAAGGTAAACTACCAAAATCTTCTATCCAACTTCCACATAACAGACAAATTGTGTATCCAAAATTCTAAATTTAAGACCTTGATACCCAAAAACCTCACTGAAGACTAAAGAGTGTCAGATGGTTGTTATCCGAGAAATGAAAGTGCATTGTGCTGCTGCACATATTCAAACCCAATAGCAGGATTTTAGTCAAGTAGTTTGTGCCACCAAATGTGCTTATTGCTGAGCAATACATCACTTAATCGCTTATTGTTAAGCAAATATGTCAGCATGCACAGACAAACTATCCTCCATAAATTTGCATTCTTGTAATAATATCTAAAAGAAAGATGTTAAACTCGTTTTAAAGAATCAGCAAGGATTTTATCCAATATACATACAAAATTACAAGAATATCATGACCACCATATTGGCTTTTTTTAGTAACATCAGAAAATAAAGGCTCACATTTCCACTTGAGCATGTTAGCAGTATCCAGTATACATCATACAAAAAGAAATATCCAACATTACTCAAACAACATATCACATTTGCACGTTATACTAAAAAACACAACAAACGTGAGTCACGAAAACACTTAACATAACAAAACAACACAACCGTGTGACAGAAGTCACACATATACATCAGTCATGACCACATAGTCCATGTTGCATACTCCGGTACAAATTATTTATCCACCACTTAAAGCTACAAAATGACGAACCAGTGGAATCAAGTTTCATTTCACTACTAACGTTACATTCATCTAAATTACTTCTCGAAAAATCCTCTCAAATCAACGTCTAGCAAATATCACTAGCAGCATGTTTAGAAAAACATTCAAAGCGATACCTTTACTAACCGAACGAGATGCATAGCTAGAACAGTAGTCCAACCCGTACCATACATCAGCCGGAATCCAAACATTAAAATAAAATGAAACAGCCCTCGTATTGTACCCGTATACATCTACTCTTTCAGGCAACCATCCATCGTATCCACTTCTGTACAAATACAAGTAACAGATTTGATACGTACATGGACCGTATATCTCAAACGTATCGCTGGAGCAACTCTCGAAAGTCCTGCTCGTTGGATCATCAATTCTTGGTGCGTAAACCTATTCATCATTATATTCTAATTCATTCAATATTTTGTCTTGGATATCATAGTTACGGTAACGATAACTAAAATTTTTACCAAAATACCCCTTGACATCATCATAAGTCATATAGTACAGGGTATGGTTGTCAAAACTAGCATTAGTTTTTATAGAAGCATTTGGTAACATAGCTGAAGTTTGTAGTACTAATTAGGAGCCATCAGCGTTTAGCATTTAGCGTTTAAAATTAAAAGCTCATTTGGCAAGGAGCGTTTTTGCTTTCTCTAAAAACGCTACTTGAAGAAGCATTTAGTGTTAGCATTTAGCTTTTACATAATTTTACAGTTTAAAATCACTCACACAGCTAGTACGCTAGTACTTGTTTTATACAAGTGTTTTGGTAAGGTAGTTGTAATCAAATTATAGTGTGTAAAACGAATTAAAAATAGCGCTAAAATTTTACTGCTTGTTTTAGTAGCGTAAAATCTTAATGTTTGTTTTAACCTCTTGTTGCCAAACAAGCTTTTCTATATTAAACGCTCATAAATGCTCCGCGCCAAACACACCCTAAACACACGACCATTATATTCTAAACGCTCCAAAAAGCTCATCCCAAAACACTACCTCATATAGGGAAAGCATGTTATTAACTTACTATTAAAGCAAAACAATAAAGCCTTATAGGGGGTGTTTGTTTGGGATTATATAGGCGGCTTATGGCTTATTTGGTTTTGGGCTTATATAAGTTTATTATTATGTGATATGCATCTCAGATTAATTTGAAAAATAATGGAACCTGATTGCCGTATGCATCACCGAAAGCAAGACTAATCTGATCACGAGTGTATTGAACTGAATAACAGCTCGTTGTAATATCAACCGTGAATGAACATGTAGCAGCGTTCTGTTCAAATCAAAATATATAAGTAGTGAAACAATAACAATGCTTTTATTTAATGATAATTAGATAATATAGTGATGTACCTGGTTATTAGTATTAGTAGTGGTGTTGATAATGAAGTTGGGATTAGGTTGTGGATTTTGGATGATTGATGTTTTTGCTTCTGATGATGATATGAATAATATTAGGGCCAACAGTAGCGTAACTACAGTAGATATGGATTTCATCTTTTTTCGCCGGAATTTGTTGTTGCTGTGGTTGGTGGTTTATACAGTTTATACAGATAAACTAATGTCGATCCAAGTGCCACGTATAATATTACTGTAATTAAATGTAAACTATACGAGTACCTGCGCATAGCGGCGAGAATTCCTAGCGGTAAATAATTGTAGTGATAAAAAAAGTTTATAGGTTATAAACAAAAAAATAATAAAAGTTTGATGGTTTGGAGATTAAACATAATGTTTTGAAACCCGGTTCGACCCAGCAGGTTCAACCGGTTCTGGTCGAAAAACGGGTTAACTTGTATTTATAAGCCACAAAGAAGTTCATATTACAAATCAGTTACCAATCACACATTTAATGTAATTAAATCCGGTCAAGATATTTTTATCAAGTCATTAAATTTTACCAATCACATCTAATGTCAAGATTATTAGTTTCTAAGGCTTGTACATTTAGTTTCCAAGACTTGTACATTTTTAAGTTTTTCGTCACACATTTAATGTCAAGATTCTTAGTTTTCAAGACTTATACATTTAGTTTACAAGACTTGTACATTTTTCAACTTTCAACATCCTACTCTTTTTAAGAATGGGTGAAAAATGCTTTATAATGTAGTATAGAAGTATAGATATAGATAAATAAGATTTGAGCCCAAGATTAATCTTACATCCAAGGATCCAGCTAATGGAGATTAATGAAAATCTATTCATGCCAAAAATATAACACGTCTAAAATAAACATACTAAAATATGACACGCCTAGAATAATTATGTATAGACTAATAATTTGTGCATGACAAATGAAAATCATGCTTTCATTTGTCGATCCAATGTTTGTCTATAAAAGTTACATAACACAAGTACCATACACACGTAAAAATGTATCTTTTAAATGTAACGTTTATTGTCGTCTTAAAATATTGATAAGAGTAATTAAACTCGATACATGTCGCTGTTCCTAAGCCAATAACTGGATGCAAAGATTGCAACACCATCAGGAACTTCATTCATCACCCCTTCATGACCTTTCGGATAGAATATACCGGTGCGAAGATGCAGAATCCAACAGCTTTCTTCACGTTCCTCGTATACTTTATCTTGTTGTCGTGCCTTATGCCTAAATGATTGTAGTTCATCTTCATTATCATAACACTCGTTCCATCTATAAAAAAATATTTGAAAACATAAAACTTCAAAATATATAACAAAAAACCCTTAAAATATGCCAAATCATATAATTCTATTAAAATATTAAAAAAATATCTAAAAACATTTTAGCAACGGTGACGAGCGGCGGTAGTCGGGGACGGTGGGGCGGCAACCGATGGTGGTGGGGGGCAGCCGACGGTGGTTAGAGAAGAGAGATTAATGTCAATATTATTAGTTTTTAAGGCTTGTACATTTAGTTTCCAAGGCTTTTACATTTTTAGAGATTAATGCATAATTAGCCAATTAACATTCAAAGCATCCGAAATTATCAATTAGCATTATTACAAATATTAATAATAGAATGGGTTGTACATTTAGTTTCTAAGGCTTGTACAATTTTTAACTTTTCAATTCCTACTCTTTTCAAGAATGGGTAAAATTTCCATTATAAAGTATTATAAATAGTATTTTTATTATTATTATATATATATATATATATATATATATATATATATATATATATATATATATATATATATGTAAACAAAAAATGTATCGAGAAGAGTCACTGAGTCAGGCATTTGTTTTGTGCCTTTTGTCAAAGGGGTTTGGACTAAAAGTTAGGGTGCGTTTGTTACAAGGGTGTGGTATCAAAGAATAAAAGTCATGCTGGTAACATTTGTTTGGTAACTGGTGATGGATTTTTCTGTGAGCCCGTGGATTGCAAACAGTGTACTTTTTGATTCCACATAAAAATGCCTCGTTTAGCTTGTTTCAATACAATAAAATATTCATATTAATTTCATAGCCACATGTCTTTTATATAAGTGGGCATTTTCTTAATTATTTACCTTTTTAATCACCTAAACAATAATAAACAAGCATGAAACCCGCGCGTTGCGGCGAAGCTTATTTTTTTACGAATTGATACATAAGACACAATGTCGTTCATCATTCAAGAAAAAAGCCAATGAATTTTCTTACTATTTGATAGCATTGCTTCATGTCCATTAGAATGCGGTCAGTGAATAGCCTGTGCACGTGACATACAACGATCATTGGTACCTCCTATAAAAAATATATACATGAGCATTAGACATCAGTTGAAACCGAAGAAATTGAGTATAGTAGTATCATACTTACGATGAGTGTGACAGTTTTCAAATCCACGGCCATAGGTGTTTGCATCCTTGTTGCCTGTATTTATTGTAGGTTGTTTGTCTTTCTGAATATGCCGAGTAGATCGTGCTTGTGCTACACACCTCCTATAGAAAACAGATACATCAGCATTAGACATCAGTTGAAACCGAAGAAATTGAGTATAGTAGTATGATACTTACGATGAGTGTGACAGTTTTCAAATCCACGACCATAGGTGTTTACATCGTTGTTGCCTGTATTTATTGTAGGTTGTTTGTCTTTCTGGATATGCCGAGTAGATCGTGCCTGTGCTACACGACAACGCTTTATGATTTGTTGGTAGCTAGTTGCCTGTTTTTTATTGTTCCTTGTTGCTTCGAAGCTGTTCATAACCAAAAAGGCGTGATTGTTCCTCCATATGCAAGTAAAAGTAATAACCACAGTAGAATTACATACATGGGGTGCAAGGTGAATCGGTATAGAAAAGGTTGCCGACATCAGAATAGCCAGCTGCAATAAGAAAAAATTAGTAAACATACACATAGGAGTCATGAATAAAACCAGTAAGTGGATAAACACTTACGTGGTGAGCTTTTGATGTAGTCTCCATCTGTTCTTGGAACTGGGGTCATTACAACCGAATGTGAAGCAACGTTTGAACTATTTAAATGACGATTATGTAAAACAATTCCAACAAACAAAGGCGCAACTTTCCAATACGGATTAGGCGGAGACGACGACGGCTTCTCCCTTGCAGTTTCTACTTCTTTCCAACCACCACAACTTCCCCACTTTGAAGATTAACACATGCATAATCATTTATCATTAATACTATAGCTACTCGAAAAATCCAACAAAAAAATAACTACGTAAACAAAGGTCATCAAATGATTAAAGAAACCTAAAAAACTCAAAAGAAGACCTGAAAAATATTCTAAAGTTGATGGTAGGATTCGTTGGTAGAGGTTTCGTACCTGCATATAACAAATTGAACAAAAAATTGTAATTTTTTTCTAATTAAAACAAACAAAAGATGGCGGAAAGAGGAAGATACCTCGGTCTCCATGTTTGTAACAGATTGTTTGGTAATCGGGATTCAACAACAATCTGCATAATATAGTGAACATTAAACATAAGCAAACAAAATCATACAATAGACAGTTTATATGTCGGGGTGTTTCAGATTACTTATTTTCTGTTTAATTTGCGCGACTAAGCAGTTTAGAGTGTTTGGATAAAACAGAAATTCAACTTATGTTTTTTCAGAATTTGGCATGTGCTTATTTGAGATGTATCTAACCTAAAACTCTTTAGATACTACTAAACCTTGTAACAAATCTGTTTATTTCGCTTGTGCATAATTCAAACACTTGCCTCACGGTCTTGTAGTCTCCACTACCATCTGCAGCAGCCACCAAGTTTGGTGTCACCGTGTTTATAGTTTTTGTGGAAACTAGAAGGGGGGAGGGTTGAATAGTTTACCGGTTAATCTACGTTTTAAAATTTTGCTTCTAAAAATATTAGATTCGATTGTATGTTCGATCAACCAACAATATGAAACAACAATATATCTATCTACTCACAATCACAATATAAACAATGAAAGATATATGAAAACACAATAAAAGAGATAAGAGATAGAACAATCAAACCACACACCAAGATTTATAGTGGTTCGGCTACGAAGATCCTCTTCGCCCTACTCCACTCCCCGAGTATCCGACTCGAGATTTCACTAAGTCAACAAGCTCCTTTTAGGCGGAGAAAACTGTTTACACGTCGCTTAACTTATTTTTTGACACTAAGCTAAATGTCGAGTCCTAATCTTAGCTAGAACCAATCTACCACTTCACCAATGTATTTTAAGGACTAAAATACTAACCAACACACAATCAACACTATCGGATTTATACACTATCCGATTTTACACACTAACACAAGATCAAGAAAATAGAGGTTTGGATCTTAGAAGAAGATAGAAGAAATCACTAATCTACAACACTTCGTTTCTTGGCGAATACGAGTGTTCTTATCTTGCACTTGATAGAAGAATGAAGAAGGAAGAAGGAAGAAGATGAGATTGGATCACTTGAAACAAGATTTAACTATGTTAGTGATCAAGAGATTTAGAGAGAGAAAGAGATTTGAAAAATCTATGCAAAGAGGTCTAAAAATCTGCAGAGAATAGTGCAGTATTTATAGCCAGGACTGGGCAACGTCTCCTGTGGGCGGTCCTGACGGTCCCAAGTAAATCTGGGGGCCGCCCCTAGGTAGACGCTCCTATTTTGTCCTGTAGTGAGAAATGTTAAATCTGGTGTAGAAGCTTCCATTTTGAGGGGAAACCAAATTTTGAATTTTTATATTTAATTAAAACATTTCTTTTAATAATATAAATATTTTGTATATTTTTATTTTTGTAATAATACTTTTGTAGAAATGTAATAGCTCAGAAGAAAAATATATTTTATTGATCACTAATCATGTTTAATGATTTGTTTATACATACCTTAAGTGATTTGTGTCGAAATGGAAGTTTACTATTAATAACATGTAAACGTTTATTTTTATCGTGAATGTTTTTACATTTTTTATCTTCGAAACGTAGAGGAGTCGAAAAAAAACATAAATAACGTTTTTAGACATTATTTGTATTAACAATCTCCCCTTTTTTGATGATGACAAAATATAATCTCATTTTACATAAAAATAAAATTTAAAAGTCATTAATGAGTTTTAATCCATTTCTTCCTCTTTTTGTCGAATTCAAAAAGGTTGATCGTCAAATCGAGAAGAGAAACAAATTGACGATGCTAAAGCTCCCCCTTGATGTATACTCTCCCTCGTTTGGGGCACCAAAGGATCTAGCTTATGGGATTTTGCTACAAAACCGAGTTTTAGAATTACAAGTGCAAGAAAAATTTCTAACTAGTAGCAATATGACGACAAATATATACATGGCTATGTAGAGAAGAAGAAGCCAACTAAATAATTCATGCAAATCACCCATAATAATAAAAGTTCATTCATAATAAAGAGACAAATTCATGCTCAGAAGAAAAATTATAATTTAATGATCACTAATCATGTTTAAATGATTTGTTTTATACATACCTTAAGGAATTGTGTCTAAATGAAAGTTTCAAGATTAATAACAAATGTAAAACGTTATTTTTTTTTACTGTGTACGTTTTACAATTTTTATCTTCGAAACGAAGAGGAGTCCGAAAAAAAACATAATATAACCGTTTTTAAGACATTATTTGATTAACAAGCTCTCCCTCCGCCTTTATTGATGATGACAAAATATAATCTCATTTTAACATAAAAATAAAATATAAAGTCATTATGAGTTTTAAAATCCAATTCTTCCTCTTTGTGTCCGAATGCCCAAAAAGGATTGATCGTACAAATCGAGAAGAGAAACAAATTGACGATGCTAAAGCTCCCCCTTGATGTATACTCTCCCTCGTTTGGGACACCAAAGGATCTAGCTTGTCGGATTTTGCTACAAAACCGAGTTTTAGAATTACAAGTGCAAGAAAAATTTCTAACTAGTAGCAATATGACGACAAATATATACATGGCTATGTAGAGAAGAAGAAGCCAACTAAATAATTCATGCAAATCACCCATAATAAAATAAAAGTTTCATTCCATAATAAATGAGAACAATTTTCATAACTTGAAACGTATGAATATTGCAAGACTAGAGATAATGAGTTAAGCAAAATTACACTAATAGACTAGATATTTTATAAATCCTAGATGATTCTTGATTCATAGATAATGATTTTGAGCAAAGGTTTGGGTGAAGCATTATTTAGAGACATCAAAGATGTTTAAGGGTTGAGGGTGGAGAGGTGAGCAAAGGCGAAATGATGAGATTATTCCCAAGGATGGAAAACATGAAATGCAATCTCATCACAAGAGAAAGAATGAGGTTTTGGTTGTGAAGACACAAAGACAATTTTTCCCATGATTAATCGAAGAATGATGAAAATAGAAGGGATGGCCCATAGATAGGTTGGGTGTAGTAGTGGTGGCGTGAAGGTGGTGATAGGAAGAACTCAAACCAAGTGATCAATGAGAGTGGGATAAGTGAAAAGAACTCATATCTCTCTCTATCCAAAAGGGATGACTTGAAAGTGGAATTGATTGATAGGTCTTGGAGGTAGCATACCATGATATAAGTCAAGAAAAGGGTTAGATGTTGAGATAGGGTGGTGTCCATCTATAAAGAAGGAGGCGAAGATTGTGTGTTTTGGACTCAAATGAGGATTGGCAGTATGCCAAAGGAATAAGACGTTCTTAGGTTATGGAGTATAATTGAGTGTGATGCATTTTGGTTGGGATGAGATGAGGATTTTGTTATAGGAGAAGGTGTGGTAGTGTCATCATTCACTTGTTAAATCCAAAAAGAGTTTTTTAGGTGGGATGATAGTTAGTTTGATATTCTTAGAGGGGTTAGAGGAGGAGGCTTGGGTGGAATCCATAGAGGTAGAAGAGGAATGAAGAGGGTGATGGTAAAGATGATGAAGAGAATAAGGGAGGCGAGTATTTAATCAAGGTGATATGGTTTAAATAAGTAAAGCATGAGATGATGAAATTTAGATTCCAAAAGGTGTTTAAGAAAACACAAGAATGTAGCTAGGTCTATAGAGAAGATAGTCAACTGCACAAAAAATCAGAAGAATACAGTGAAGATTCTCGTGACTCCTGGTGGCGGTCCCTTAAATAGGGGGCGGTCCCAAATATATATGGGGGCCGCCAGGTATTTAAGGGGGCCGTTTTTTAGAGGGACAAAAATTTTCCCAGGTTTTCCAGATTTTCAAACCTGTGCAGAATCATACCATCCTAAAAATCTCTTTTTGCAGCCAACACTATTTCCTCAAGAATCCTCTAAGATTTCCAAATTTGCAAATGCATGAGCTAATTAATCTAAATCCTATTAAAGGAATCAAGTATAAGCATTTGACAAACAAATAATTAAGCATGCATAACGTCAAATATTTAATAAAGAGCATAGTGTGTCAATTTGTATGCAAACAAGTTTAGGATGATAAAATGTAACGATCATCCAAGGCAAAACATGTTGCCTAAACTTCTTACTAGAAATCCTACCAAATTAACCATAATTTTAAGTACGAAAGCATAAATAATAAGTAATAAGTAATAAGTACCCATAAAATTAAATATGTACTAATCATAAATAAATTGTCTTTAGCAATTTTCCAAATTGCTTACTTATTCTTCTTTCCCTTCAACAAGTTCTTGATGCCCTTCCCGACTGACCTTATTCTACCACGTTTCTCATCTCGCAATTGGACTTAACGGTTTAAAATTTCGGTTTGGCGAGTGTAATAGGCTTCCATGTTTGGGTCAACATTGGGTAGGTTTGAAAAGATTTGAGGAATGTCATTTGACAATGAATTGACAAAACGAGAGGGGGAATGAGTACTTGCACGCGAGGTCCCTTCGTCATTTCTATCATCATCATCGTTGGGATGAGAGGAGGATGGTTGACCGAAGGCGGATGAAGAAGAAGTAGAGGAACGACATCTTCTCGTGCCATAATCCTTTCGAGTCTTTCGCTCTTGTTGAGCGGTAAGAGGATACATGACACGATCATACAAGACATAACAATCGTTTGACAACTCGGGACTCTCAGACATGACGTATTTAAACAAGCGAGTCAATAACATACGGTATGGTAGAATTAACCGAGCTTGTTTAGTGATCCACTCCATTCGTTTTGCAACGAAGTATGCAAGATTGTATGACTCTGACCTAGCGATACAATAAAGCATATGACAAAGACACTCCAGAACATGATCCCGGTTACCCCCAAGACAAAAGACATTTTCTCTAATGATTTTGACCCAAGTTTTCATAACGAAGGTGATTTCGGGAGTTAAAATTTATTGTTCTCAACGTCAATGACTTGATCATGATGGGTACGAGTGACCCGATCCTCCTGTTCCTCTTGAACATAGAGTTTGATGTCATCGGGTGAAGGAGGGTTTGTTTGATAAGGACCAATCGTTGGGACACTAAATCCTAAGTCATCAGGTGACCACTGGTCGAAAAAAGAACATTGACCTCTAAAGGGAATACCAAGAATTTAACCGAATTTTTCGATAGTATAAGAAAAGAATTGATCTTAGATGACAAACTCGATTATCATTTGACCTTCGAGAGTGTAATTGACACGGTATTGACTATAGAACTCAAGAATGAAACGAGGAACGATTTGCTCATTTATTTCAAGCAGACTGATTCGTCAAAAACGACTAGTCGAGTAATATAATATAAGTAATCACGTCGGATAAAAATTACTTTAGAAAAAGTAATAATAGATCCTCCGGATGTCGTGTCCCAACGAGAGATGAATTTAAAATCCACGAAAGTGTTCCCAATTTGATGCTTGAATAACTTTTAATTTTTGGTTTTTAATTAAACCTGGAGATAGCGATAAACTAGATTACACTAATTAATAAGCAAGCTAATAAGATGAACAATATATAAAGAAAAATATGTTTGTCAAGTAAAAGTGAATATATTCTTAAGTGTGAAGTTTTAGATCTTAATGACGAATTAATATCCGTCTAAATAATCGTTTCCTCAACGTTGGCTTAATATTGAAAACAACTTGTTATCGAGATATTAATTACTAGTTTAATGCCTACTTAATCTTACGGCTTTTGCCCGTTCGACCAAATAAAACACTAAACTAAATAACTTTTGCAAATTATTAATCACTAATCACTTGTTAAAGTCCACACTTAATTCACTATTCACAAACTACTTAACAAGCATAAAAATAAACTACTCGCTACGCATAATGATCAAATAAGCAAAACCAAACATTTTATACTAAGCTACACTAATGAATTGAAATATGATAGAAAATGGAACCGAGTCGAAGAGCCGCAAATAAACGATAACCACCCGATTTAAATAAGCTAAAGAAAATAATCAAATTCTATCTAGCTTATCAAACCCTTAAGATCCACGCCTCATGAGTTGACCGGTACCAAATTCGCAAAACATAACAAAATGTTATATAAAAAAACAGTAATAACAATTATCAAATCAAAATTCTAATTATGCTATAAAAATCCTTTTCGCAGGCCCAATAGAAATGAACGCAATCCCAGGGTTAATAGTAATTAAAAGCCCAAATGCAATCAAATGCCATCCCAGATTATAATAGGATAAGCAGCTTATGCAATAAACTATAATCTAAATAAGCTAAAGCTAAAAGGATCAATTAAGCACTTAGTAATAACGAGATCTTATCCAAAATAAACAATACGAAATCTAGATAAGCTATATGAACTATAAGCTATAACTACCTAATAAGCCAACATACTACAGAAATAAGCACTCAATTAAATCAATAAGCAATCGAGTTTCAAAATAAGCAAATCGAACAACAAACTACAACTACAAATCAAGTTAAACTTCTAAACGATAAAAAGCACTAAAACAGATCGATAAGCAAACCTAAACAGATCAATAAGCTTATGAAGAGCTTTTGGAAATCTAACAGCTTATGAAACCAGAATAAGCTAGACTATAGCTTATTATACAAACTTGAGATCTAAACTTATTTAGGATTAAAAGTTATAAATCGTTTAAGCTTCTGAAAAGCTTATACAATCTAAACTCTTAGATCGAAAAAAAGTATAAGAAATAAGCTAGTAAATAAGCATAGTAAGAAGAGCTTAATCTTCGATAAGCTATGATAAGAAACAAGAGAAAATGAATAAGCACTTAAAAGAAAAGACATCTTCATTAATCAAGTAACCAATAAGCTTGTACAAAATCTGCATTAGCCTGCTGAATAAGTGTTTACAATAAGCCAGAAGATATACAATAAGCTAATCTAAACACTAATAAGCTAAAACTATTTTTCTAAACTAAATCCTACTCTTAAATTACTAACTAAGCCCTTCTCTCAAATGTGGAGGGGGGGAGGACGATCTATAAATACCAAGCTTGAGGGGTCCTTTTGAAAATTTCGAGCCACCACCCCATATTAATAGCCAATCATTGGCATACATTCATAGTCCCTCGGATCAGGAGCTGCAGAAACACTGATCCACCACTGAGCTCGCGACACGTGCCCTTTATTACTGCGTCCTTAGTACGCAATTAGTTTTTAGCCATTGATTTCATTTACCAGTATGAAAAGGGAGATAACTTTGCCCGCCACGTGGCTTGACCCTATTCGCCCATCAATTGATAGTGCTTGATCACGTGACTTTTTGGAATTTATTTCCAGGAATGTGCCTGTAACGTCAACTAGCATCATCACAAAATTTAATTCCATTTTCAGAATTAGTACATTGGCCTATTGGGCTTGTTTTGGGCTAAGCATTTTCTTGTTGGGCTAGCAAAGAAATGGTCTGGCCCGGCCCATATAATAGGTTACGGGCTGGCCCAATAAGCAACGAAGGCACCGTCAGACTCGTAATTTCGCGCTCTTTCCAATGGCATGCTTGGGGGATTTTTCCGACTTTGTCTTGATCTTGAATAATAAGCACTCTTGATCGAAACAAACCCGAATATACCTGTTTTTGCTTTGTTTTTCAATCCTTTTTACCTGGAAGACATAAAAACACAATCCAAACATATTTGAAATAATATTAAGCATATTTCATGTTTTAAATCTGATTTAGAGTGTTTTATGAGGTTATAATGATGTGTGTTTTAGCACACATCACAGACACTCAAACCCAATATGCCTAAACATAGATTTGACATAGACCAAGTCATCAAAATGTTGATAAACCACCCGACCCTCATGAATGTAACGATTTTTAAAAAATTCAAAAATATGTTTTAGTGGTGCGTTATATTCGTTGGAAAATTTTGGAATATAGCTTTTAGTATTTTTGTGATCGTCAGCAGTTTTAAGAGGCATTGTTACCTATAAAAATAAGGCATAATTTTATTGTTGTGAATCTTGAATTATAAGCAACAATTTTGTGCCTAGTGTGTGCATATATGCAACAAATGTGGAGTTGTGGCTAACTCGACTCTAAAAATAAAAACCTATGAGTTAACCCAAACACTCCTATATTAACTTTTGCTCATCCAAACAAGTTGAAAAATACATATTGACTAAGTATCTTGATTGATGGTCATGAGACCATTATGCATGAATGTAAAAACGTTTTTTGAGTGTATTAACAATGTATTAAAACATTTTTATGTTGTTCCTAACGTGATGAATTTCAAAAAGAAATTAGGGTTTTTGTTCATGTTAAAAATGTTTATCAAGCACACTTAATTATGCAAATCCTAAGTCTATGGGAAGCATATTAGTTATACATTGTGTTGTTATCATCCTAATTGCACATAAACAAGAGAAAAATGAAAATCCCTAATTTTTGATTTTGTGTTCAATATGAATCCTATACACGAATTAAGAAGAAAATTGATAGAATGACTTACAATTGATAATCTTTATGATGTTGGGATTGATTATTAATGTTGATTTAATCTTCGATTTTAGATTTTGTGGTTGATTTCGAGTTTTGGAGGGTTTTGTGTGGGTTTCATCGCAGGTCTGTACAAAGAGAGGGTGTTTGGTTTTGTGTTTAACAAAATGAGAAGATAGACATAAGTCCCCAACTGGTGGCGGTCTCATATCGATATGGGGACCGCCTGATTAAATCAGAGGGCCGCCCTATATATAGGGGCCGCCTCCAGTTGAGGGTTTTGGACAAAGAGTTGGACCAAGATTTTTGGAAGGAGTGACGTTTTAATTTGCATTTCGCGAATTAAAAATGCTTAAAATACTTCGTATTAAGTAATTAAGTTGTCACGACACGGAATAGAACAAGGAGAGACAGAAGAAAAGAAGAGAATGATTTACGAAATGTGTTCCATATTCCTAAACCAAGACGAAGATAATTAAATGATTCACGTTTAAGAGGTTTGGTGAGGATGTCCGTGATATTATCTTCGTACGAGACTTTTTCGATGGAAATATGTCATTTCTGGACATTATCTCGAAGAAAGTGGTGACAAATTTCGACGTGTTTAGTCTACCAGTGTGGCATCGGGTTTTTGCTAAGGTCAATCGCGCCTTTATTTTCGCACATGATCGGGACGTCATCGAGTCGAATGTCGTAGTCGATGAGAGCTTGTTTCATTCATAGTGCTTGTTGACATGTCTTTTCGGCGCTTACTATTCGGCTTTGGTCATGGATATAGCAAGAGCGGTTTGTTTCTTCGAGAACCATGATGTTAAATAACATCCTCCGAACGTACAAATACCCCTAGTGCTCTTTCGGTCCACATAATCTCCCGCATGATCAGAGTCGGCATATACTATGGTTTCTATGCCAGTCCCCTTAGGATACCATAATCCTAAGTGCGTAGTGCCTTTAATGTATCAGAAGATACACTTAACCGCTTCAAGATGAGAGGTTTTGGGATCCTCTTAGAAGCGTGCACAGAGGCAGACACTAAACATGATATCGGGCCTACTTGCCGTTAGGTAGAGTAAACTACCTATTATGCCTTGGTACTTGGTACTATCTACCGACTCACATTCTTCATCTTTCGTGAGTTTAGTATCCGAAGACATGGGGGTTTTCATTGGTTTAGAATCTTCTAAGCCAAATTTCTTAAGCGTTTCTTTAATATATTTAGATTGATTAAAGAAGATACAATCTTTCATTTGTTTTATTTGTAATCCAAGAAAGAAGTTAAGTTCACCCATCATGCTCATCTCGAACTCGTCATGCATGATTTTGGCAAAGTCATCGCACATGTCTTGACAAGTCAAACCGAATATATTGTCATCGACATATATTTGAACGATGATGGGATTTGAAATTTTTTTCTTTGTAAAAAGCGTGTTATATAACATTCCCATGTTGCATTCATGTTTAATAAGAAAAGCTTTTAATCTATCGTACCAAGCTTTAGGAGCTTTCTTAAGACAATATAAAGCTTTCTTAAGTTTATAAACATGATTCAATTTTTTTAAGTCAATGAATCTCGAAGGTTGTGCCACGTATACCTCTTCATTGATGAAACCGTTCAGGAATGCACATTTTACGTCTATCTAGAATAACTTAAAATCTAAGGCACAAGCACAAGCATAAGCTAACCAGATCATAATGGACTCTAACCTAGCAACTGGGGCATAAGTTTCATCATAATCGATGCCCTCTTGTTGATTATAACCTTGGGCGACTAACCTAGCCTTATTACGAGAAACAACACCGTTCTCGTCTAACTTATTTCTATACACCCATTTAGTTCCTATGATTGTCATATTCTTAGGTTGTGGTACTAACTCCTAAATATTGTTTGTAACGATTTGATTTAATTCTTCTTGCATAGTGATTATCCAACTTTCATCCTATAAGGCTTCATTCACATTCTTAGGTTCTATAGTTGATATAAAACAAAAGAAGTTACTTTGGTTTTGGGCTTGAGACCTAAGGGTTCTTTGGTTAAGGTTTCCCATGACATTTTTTAAAGGATGGTTCTTAGATTCCTTAATGTTGACAATTTCATCAACTTCTAGAGTTTCATCCTCAATGTCATTTTCTAAGGATTTCTTTTTGGCAACCTTAATGGCTTGATCTTCATCGAAGTCATCATCCACCAAGGGTAATGTTTTAGATGGTGGAGGAGTTTCATCGAATGTCACGTTGAGTGATTCTTCGATTTTCCTAGTGTGTTTATTAAGGATGACGTAGGCTTTGCTATTTTGTGAATAACCTAGAAAGACACCTTTATATGACTTTGGGTCAAACTTAGTGAGGTATTCTTTGGTGTTTAGAATGAATCACTTGCTTCCAAAAACTTTGAAATGATCAAGAGTAGGTTTCCTACCTCTCAAGAGTTCATAAGGTGTTTTTCCTAATATGGCTCTAATTAGAATTCGGTTAAGGATGTAGGTTGAAGTGTCTACGGCGTTACACCAAAACTTTTGTGGTAACGATTGTTCATTCAACATGGTTCTACTCATTTATTGTAGTATCATATTTTTCCTTTCTACCACGTCATTTGATTGTGGAGTGTGTGGAGCCGAGAAGTTACGTGTAATACCGTTGGCATTACAAAACTCTCCAAATTACACTTCATTATCAAATTCCCTACCGTGGTCCGTCCTAATTGACACTATAGAACAACCTAATTGGTTTTGTATTTTCCTATTAAAGATTTCAAATTGCTCGAAAGCCTCGGTTTTATTCTTAAGAAATCTTGTCCAAGTATACCTAGAATAGTCGTCTACTATCACTAAGGTGTAAAGGTTTCCTCCATAACTCCTACGGTGGATGGACCAAAAAGATCCATGTGAAGAAGTTCTAAGCATCTAGTCGTTGAGACTATATTCTTAGCATTGTGACTAACGTGAGCTTGTTTTCCAATTTTGCAAGCATCACAAAAGTGTTGATCAAACTTAAGCTTAGGTAAGTTTCTAACTAATTCCTTAGATGCCAACGATTGAATTAAATGCATATTTGCGTGACCTAATCTCCTATGCCATAAAGTGGAGTTTTCTACAATTGTTGTAAGACAAATCTTGTCTTTCGGCTTTCCTAATTTCATCACATACAAGCCACTTTTCCTAATACCTCTACCTATGACTTTTTCGTCCTTAGTAATTTCACTATCATATTCAGAGAATATTACTTTACACTTATTATCACATATTTGACCTACACTTATCAAGTTAAATCTTAAATTATCTACATGCTCTACATTATCTATATTTAGTGAGTCATTAGAAATCGTACCTTTGCCAATGATGTTACCACGAAGATTACTACCAAAAATGACGTTACCTCCATTGTATAACTTGTAGGTGGAGAAGAGCTTTCGGTTGCCCATCATGTGTTTAGAGCATCCACTATCTTTTATCTACTCATCGGGTTCCAAGTTAACTCCAAGGCATATCTATTTATATAAGACAATAACTCAAACATTTGGTCCCCAATATCTCATAGGTCCAAAGTTGTTAGTGCTAAACATCCCTTTTTCATTTGTTGCATTTGATTGAGATGTGGAAATGGAAGACACATTCCCCATGGCATGTAAATTTAAGGTTGAAGTTGTTCCAAGTTACAGGAAATCCATGAGGTCGGTTTTGTCGACCAACATTCCTTTTTGGTTGCGATGTCTTAGAACGAGGATAAGAATTATTGACTCTCCTAGGTGGTGGAGTTTTTGACTTAAAGTTTGGTTTGGTAGATCCAACTCTGGGTTTTAACGATGGTTTATAAAACTGTTTAACCTCATCATCGCTAGCAACGTGAATTTTAACATTGTTTGCCATTATATGGTTTGGTCTAGGACCTAAAATGGATTTTTGAAAAGAAACATATTTTTTGACACCTGGTGAACAGACAGGCGGTCCCTCAGTTGCTTTAGGCGGCCGTCTGTGCTTTATGGGGGCCGCCCACAGTGCTTTGGGGGCCGCCACCAGAGGACGTATTATTTTGAGGTTTTACAATTTTATTTCCTTAGTCCCGCTAGATGATGCTTCAAATGAGTTAAACCCTACACCCGATTTATCTCCAGAGATTTTTTGATTACCCAACATTTCATTTAAAGAATGTGTACTCTTTTCAAATTGATTTAGCTTAAGGGCTTCTTCTTTAAGTTTTTTTTGTTGATTTTAAGTATTTGACACTTTGTACATTCGACATCAACTCCCTTATTTTTCTCGAGTTTAGACAATTTTTCTTTTAATTCACTAAGTTCCTTTTCTAGTTTATTTCTAACGACTTTTAAATGTTTGTTCTTAAATATTATCGTTAGACTTATTTTTCGGAATATATAATATTCACTATCAAACATAATATCATTTACTGACAAATTTTCATCACTAAAGTAAAAAGATTCAGAATGTACCTCGCTTGATGTGTGAGCCATGAGACACGTTTTGTCTTTAACCTTTTCATCATCTTCCTCACCGCTATCACTCCAAGAACCTCCGACGAATGCTCTTTGGTTCTTTTCCTTCGGTGGTTTCGGACATTCTCCGATAAGATGATTTGGATCACCGCATCTAAAGCACTTTCTATCACTTTTGCCGTTTTTGTCATCTCGGCTTCTTTGGAATGTCTTTTTATCATTTTGTGGCTGTCTTACGAATCTTCCTCTTCTCTTGAAGAACTTCTTGAAGTCTCGAACCGCCATGACATACTCTTCGTCTTCACTTCTGGAAGTCGAACATTCTTCATCACTAGATTCCTTCTTAGCCTTTAAAGTAAGAGATCTCATTTCTCCTTTAGCTTTGACTATTTTAGAATCTTTCTTGATGATCATCTCGTGAACTTTAAAGTTCCTGATGAGTTCATCAAGAGATAGTGATGTCAAGTCTTTCGATTGTTCAATCGCCATGACCTTTGGTCTCCATTTAGGATGTAGAGCTCTAAGAAACTTCCTAACATAGTTTTTGCTAGAGTAACATTCATCAAGAGCTTTTAGACTAGTAATAATGGTATTAAATCTAGTAAAAGCACTATCTATAGATTTGTCTTCGGAAATGACGAATTGTTCATATTGTTATACCAAAAGGTCAATCTTGTTATCTTTGACTTGGGCCTTGGCTATTACCTTGATGGGTGATTAACAAAGTTTTCCAAATTTCTTTTGCCGTATTATACATGAAAACTCTTGCATATTCTTTTCTAGGCAAAGCGTTGTAAATAACCATTTTGGCTTTGTTATTTTTCGCAAGTCTTTTCTTAAGATCATCATTTTGTTTTTTAAAAGGGACAACCTCATCTAGTTTGGTTTTCGGTTTATTTTGAATAGGTTGAAAATCAATGTTAGTAATAACGTGTCAAAGATCAAGATCTTTTGATTTAACGTACGTTTCGAATCTATTTTTCCAATAAATAAACTATCACTTTCAAAGAGTGATGGTGTTTGCATAAATTGCCCTTCTAGATATTTTGTCGGAATCCATAGATCGATCCAAGCTTTAAAATACAATATATTTTTTAAAAATCTTGAGTGACCTTGGCTCTTGATACCAATTATGGAAACTAGAAGGGGGGAGGGGATTAAATAGTTTACCGATTAATTTACGTTTTAAAAATTTGCTTCTAAAAATATTAGATTCGATTGTATGTTCGATCAACCAACAATATGAAATAACAATATATCTAACTACAAGCACAAACAATATATATATGAAATGTGAATGAAAGAAAGAAGATAAGAGATAGAACAATCAAACCACAACACCAAGATTTATAGTGGTTCGGCTACGAAGCTCCTCTTCGCCCTACTCCATTCCCTGAGTATCCGACTCGAGATTTCACTATGTCAAAAAGCTCCCTTTAGGCGGAGAAAACCGTTTACACGTCGCTTAACTTATTTTCCGACACTAAACTAAATGTCGAGTCCTAATCTTAGCTAAAACCAATCTACCACTTCACCAATGTATTTTAAGGACTAAAATACTAACCAACACACAATTAACACTATCGGATTTATACACTATCCGATTATACACACTAACACAAGATCAAGAAAATAGAGGTCTGGATCTTAGAAGAAGATAGAAGAAATCACTAATCTACAACACTTCGTTTCTTGGCGAATACGAGTGTTCTTCTCTTCCACTTGATAGAAGAAGGAAGAAGGAAGAATATGGGTATAACACCCCGTGTTTTCAGGTCATTTTACGACGTCATTTAATTCACTATTTATTTTTAGTCTCGTACGCGTTTGCTTTTAATTTTAATCGTTAAGTTAAATCGCGTAAGCTAAAAATTGTCAATCAACGTAAACGGGCATCAAACAATTAAAGATTTACGTCAAGCAAGTGTTTGATAATTATTTAGAGGATAATTATTAACTTTGCACATTTTATTTTTATTGGTTACGTAAAGTGTTTACGTTTCGCGATAAAATACGTTTAGGCATTCACGGAACCACCAAAACTTATCTACGCTTCAACAAATACCCATTATTATGCCCAATGCTCAAAGTTTTATAAAAGTTCACCTATGTTATTCATGTTGGCCGAATTTTTCATAAAGGAACCAAACCAAGACATACACTTTACAAGTATATACATTATATTTAACCTATACATCTTTAAGCTTCAAGTATCACTAGAATTCAACATAAAATATCAAAGATATTTTCCTAGTACTCCCTCCCCTTAATTTTCGGACAATAGGAAGTCCCAAGGGGACATTGAGCTCACATTTTACGAACTTATAACTTGTACAACGTAAGTCTCATTAAAACATGATGTGGTGACTAGTAAACTTGCTCATTTTTCTTCCTTAATTCACTCCCCTTGTTTTGTGTGATCTAGACTTTCAACTAGCAACTTGACTTGTCCTAGTAGTATATAAAAGTGCATACTAGTAAAGAGATAACACACACTTCATTTCCTTAAGCAAAATTGCACTCATTCTCTTTGTTTCTCTCCCTCTAGGCCACGACCAAACTCAAACCCCCTAAATAATCCATACAAATTTTATTTACCAAGTATACAAGTGTTCTAACATCATATCTAAGGTATCCTAAGGTGTATTGAAGGTTTGGTTTAGCATTTACAAGGGTTTAATCAAGAAGGTTTAAGATTAGGGTTTCTTGGAAATTAATGTTTTCTAAGTCTTGGAAGCTTGGTTTTTTTTAATCTAAACTAGGGTTTAGATCTTGTTACTCTTCATCATACATCATCCTAAGGTTATCTAAAAACCATAATCTCTTTACATTTGTGATTTTATGTGTATATGATGTTTATATAGTAAATCACCATCTAGGAAACTTATTAACATGTAAAATGGATTTTATACTTGTTCATGGTTTGATAAACTTTGTCATATGTTATATGGATGTTAAATACATGTTGGAATGGAAGTATAAGCATTATACAAGTATGGTTTAGTTTACAAAAGTATATATAAACTAATTGCTTAAAAAGTCTACTTATTAAGTTTAAAAGTAAAAGAAATATGATGACTTGTTATCATGGACAATACTTGGACAAATAATGGACTAAAGGACCTAACACACATGAGACTTGTAGTACAAAGTGTTGTAGAGGACTTGTAATAAATTTACTAAACTAAAAACTTATAAAAATAGTTTTTATAAACATTTTAAGCAAGTGATCCAAACTTGCTGTTTGAAATTCGAAAATAAAGTATTTATTTTATATTTTTATAAAATACTACATGTCATGACGATCGTAGGCATGTAGAGAACTCAAAAATCCGAGCTATAACGAAGAAGATCCATTCACAAGTTTACGATAATAAAAGCTTTTATAAAAACAATTTTATAAAAAACTTATTATTTTTCCACATCTGATAAAAATATATAATTATTTTTCACAGAAAGTATATATTTTTAGGATTCCAAAACATTAAGAATCATAATTATTTGATCAATAACGAAGGAGTTATGGATTTTTCACGTTTACGATAATAAATACTTTTATAAAAACAAATTACTGTTCATCTCAGAAACTTTTTGGAAAATGTCTTAGTTAGATATAACTTTAATTTACGAAGACGTGCTCGAAATAATCACTAAAATCGGAGTTAAAACGAATAAGATATGACTTTTAAGAGATTTACGCTAATTAAATTTATAAAAATAATTTTATAAAGTTCATGAATAGTAAAAACCATTGTTTACCAGAGGGTTAAAAATATTAAAATGTAATATTTTGATATATCTTTTAAATACGAGAGCGTGGACATAAAGAACGTTCAAAACGGACTTAAAACGAGAAAGTTGCGTCGTTTTTACTAATGTAATATTTATAAACATTTTAACTTTATAAATATTATTTCTTGAATACAGTTAGATGGTGATGTAGCTATATAGAATTATATACGGTATTAGTTATTCAAAGTAATTAGTACTCATACGACCTATAATTAATTAGGTTGCACTCAGACACTTACGTGACGTTTTTCACGCATCTGATATATATTGTTGATTCATTTACTCGAGGTGAGTTCATAGCCCCACGTTTTTACGATTTCTATGATTTATAAGTTTTGGGGTGAGAAACATGCTTTGTTTTACAATTGGACACAAGTGGACATTTTTACATTATGATTACGTGTTTGCCTAAGTAGCGATAACCCACTGAGCCCATTATCATGAACTGTCAATTACCGAGTAAGCGCGAATGTTATAAATAGATCTATTTGGAATTGACATCCCCGTTCGGGTGATTAGCTATCACTGGACAAACGAACGTATACCATGTCGGATTTGGGATGTTGCGGGTTAGGACATCATCACGGGCAATGTTGGCAATTTATATTGCATTTCATACATGTCGAGCTTCAGTGTCATGAGCTTAGGGAAACGTAATTACATTTATGTGATGTTTGCATTTGTTGCATTATCATACACTTGGGAAATCTTGTGGTCCTACATTATACATTTTACAAACCTATGAATTCACCAACATTATTGTTGACGTTTTAAAGCAATGTTTTTCAGGAGGTCAATAATGCACGAGGTGCAAGGGATACATTGGTGGTTATATTTTGGATGTCACATGCATAAAGATTTGGTTGCATTACATTTTGGGAAAACATTTGTTATGGACTAGAATGTTTGTATTTTGAACAATGAACAAGTGAAGCTTCGGGCTTTTGTAATAAACAATTTGCTAAATCCAATGTATCGGTTTTAAACGACTCTTTTAATGGTCGTTCTTATATATATCTTGTGCTATTGATCTATGAAGTAACACTCTCAGACCCATATTCCGCTGCGACCCAATTTGGGAGTGTTACAATGGGATTGGATCACTTGAAACAAGATTAAGCTATGTTAGTGATCAAGAGATTTAGAGAGAGAAATTAGATTTTAGAGAGAGAAAGAGATTTGAAAAATCTGTGCAAAGAGGTCTAAAAATTTGCAGAGAATAGTGTAGTATTTATAGCCAGTACTGGGAAACGTCTTTTGTGGGTGGTCCCGGCGGTCCCAGATATATCTGAGGGCCGTTCTGCCTATAAAGAGGGTGTCCTTAGGTAGATGCTCCTATTTTTGTCATGTAGTGGGGAAGGTTAAATCTGGTGTAGAAGCTTTCATTTTGGGGGGAAACCAGATTTTGAATATTTATATTTAATTAAAACGTTTCTTTTAATAATAAAAATATATTGTATATTTTTATTTTTGTAAAAATACTTTTGTAGAAAAGTAATGGTTAATGTTGGGAATTATGCATTCCTGACTTAGTACCGTTAGTTATATTAGTTAATACAGCTAGTTGTAATTTGTACTGACAATACAAAATGTTAGTACTGATCAGATAGTTAGTACCGTTAGTATAAAATAGTTAGTACCGTTTATGAGATATGCATGAGATATCTTAGGAAAGGATATGCATGATCTTTGTACGCGTTTTGTAAAGCCCATTAGGGTTTCCTTAGTCTATAAAAGGAACCCTAGACATAGTTAGTAGATATAGTTCTAAATAGATCAATAGAGGTCGATTAGCAATAATAGTTTTGTAATCTGTAACCTAGGCAGATTCAAGTTATAATATAAAGTTCTTTTGTGATTCTTAATACTGTTCTTCTTAGCATTATTGATTAGTTTCCGCATAATCAATAGTGTTCAAATCAGTGTTTCATTATTGTTGCTTTAGAATTATCTAAAGGAACAAACCCTTTACAAGCTAAAGGTTAAGATATATTCAGTAAATGATCCAACAAGTGGTATCAGAGCTTGTGTATAAACTCTGAATAAGAAGAACTCAATTGTAAGATGGCAGAACAAGACACTCCTCCACCCACTATCACAGCAACGAAAATCCCTATCATCAGGAAGGGAGAATATGATATTTGGAGCATGAGAATGCGACAATATATTTGTCACACAGACCATAACCTATGGGATGTTATTGTCAATGGAGATCTAGAAGAAGAGCCTGCACCAACTGGAGAAACATCTGCTCCTCCTGCTCCTAAGACTGCCAAACAACTGGCTGCTAAAAGGAATCAGGAAAGAGTTAAGAGCATCTTGCTTTTAGCAATACCTGATGAATACCTTCTCAAGTTTCATAATGTTGCAGATGCTAAATCACTCTGGGAAGCAATCAAATCAAGGTTTGGAGGTAATGAAGAATCCAAGAAGATGCAGAAAAATGTTCTAAAACATCAGTTTGAAAATTTTTCTACTGCATCAAATGAAAGTCTGGACAAGGCTTATGATAGGTTCCAAAAACTCATAAGTCAATTGGAGGTTCATGGTGCTCCAATATCAAAGGAAGATATCAACCAGAAGTTCCTAAGAAGTCTTCCTCCTTCATGGAATCAAATTGCTCTAATCATGAGAAATAAGCCAGACATTGATGAGATTGATATTGATGACCTCTACAACAACCTTAGGGTTTACGAAGATGAGATGAAAAGGTCTTCAAGTTCCACTTCTACCTCTCAGAACTTGGCATTTCTTTCCTCTGAGAACACTAGCAGTACTAATGAAGTTAGTACTGCTAGTGGAGATTTTGGGGTTAGTACTGCTGGAGGAATTAGTCAAGTTTCATCTACCCCATGTGCTCATGATGTAGTGTGCTCTTTCTTTGCACAACCAACAACCAGTCCTCAACTTAAAAATGAGGATTTTCAGCAGATTAATGAAGATGACTTGGAAGAATTGGATCTTAGATGGCAGGTGGCTATGTTGACTGTCAGAGTGAGGAAATTCATTCAGAAGACAGGAAGGAACATGGATTTCAAAGAAAAACGACCTGTTTCACTTGATAAATCAAAAATTGAGTGCTACAACTGTCACAGAAAAGGGCACTTTGCTAGGGAATGCAGATCTGGAAGGAATCAAGGGAGAAGATCTTATGGTGACAATGTCAGGAGCAATGCACCAACAAATGAATCTTCATCACAGGCACTGGTGGCTCAAGATGGTCTAGGAGGCTATGACTGGAGTAATGATTTTGAAGTAGAACCAGTCAACTATGCTTTAATGGCAATCTCTTCTTCAAGCTCATCAAGTTCTTCTGATAATGAGGTACAAAAATGTTCTAAACAATGTCTTGAATCTTTTAAAACTCTTCAAAAGAATTATGATAGTGAAAGAGAAAAACATAGCAAAGCCAGATTAGAAATTCAGGGTTATGAGTTAGCCTTAGAGTCACTAGAATCTAGGATACTTGTACATGAAAAGAATGAACTGGCTTGGGGTGAAAAATATGAGTTTCAAAACTATGAGCTTAAATGCAGAGAAATAAAAATTAACAACCTTAACCTGGAATTAGAGAAAGTTGTGAAGGAAAGAGATGATTTGAAACTAAAGATAGAAAAATGGGAAGAATCGTCCAAGAATCTTGATGAATTACTCAACAGTCAAATGAGTGCTAGAGATAAAACTGGTTTAGGATATGGCACACAATTGAATGAAATGAGTAACAATTCTGAAACTGATAGTGAGATTAGTTTGAGTGTTTTTGATGTCAGATCAAGTGATGAAGAGAACACACCAGCAAATGATAGGTTCTCCAAAGCAGATGGGTTTCATGCTGTTCCCCCTCCTATAACAGGGAACTTTCTAACCCCAAGAGCTGACATATCATTTGCAGGTTTAGATGAATATGCCATTAGGAAGAAAATAATTGAGTAAAAAACAACTGATCTTAATACTAAAACAAGTGAGACTATAGGTAAAACAAATGAAGCAAATACTCAAAAACCTAAGACAGTCTATGAATCAGTTAACAGAGATAAAGTTATCATTGAGGATTGGAACTCAGATGATGAGGATGATGTGTCTGAAGTGCAAACAGTTAGTCCTGTTAAGACTAATGAGTCTCAAACAGTTAAAACTAGAGTTGATAAAATTGGTCAAACTTCTCAGAAACAAGGAATTGGATTTAAGAAAATAAAAGCTTGCTTTGTCTGTAAAAGTACTGACCATTTGATCAAAGATTGTAATTTTCATGACAAACAGAGTCAAGAACCTAAGTTGAAAACTGTGGTCAATACTGGTCCAAGGGTGGACAAACCAGTATGGGATAATACTAAAAGGGTTAATCATCAAAATTTTTCAAAATACCCTCATTTAAGAAAGACTTTTGTCCCATCAGGAGTACTAACAAGAACAGGTTTGATTACTCCTGTTAAGCAAAATGAGAAAAGAGCAGTTCACAAAGTTAGTACTGCTAGGCCTGTTAGTACTGTTAGACCATTTGCTCCAAAAATAGCACAAACTAGTGGTGCTATTAGACCAATTTACCCAAGAATGGACAATGTAAGACCAAGAGGCTCATATTCACCTATCAAGAGGTCTTACTACACAAAACCAGCTTTTAGACCCAAAGACTTAAAACAAGATGTTAAAACTTTTGGGGTTCAAAATATGACTACTGCTGGGACAAGAGCAGTAGTTAATACTGGTAAGGGTAAGATGGATACTGACCTTAAAAAGTCAAGGTGGGTTTGGAGGCCTAAGGGAAATTACTTGGATCATGTGTCCAAAGACAATGGATCATTCATGCTCAAGAAGGTTGAGTATGTTGACCCAAAAGGGATTTCCAAGTCTGTAATGGCTTGGGTCCCTAAGAGATACTAATTCTCTTACTTTTTGTGCAGGGCAATCCAGAGATCTTGTTACAGGATCATGCAGTGGTGGATAGTGGTTGCTCTAGCCATATGACTGGCAACAAAGCTTATCTTTCAGACTATGAAGATTACAATGGAGGCTTTGTGGCTTTTGGAAGTGATCCCAAAGGAGGTAAAATAACGGGTAAAGGTAAAATCAAAACTGCTAATTTAGACTTTGATGATGTTTATTTTGTAGATGAACTTAAGTTTAACCTTTTCTCTGTCTCACAAATGTGTGACAAGAAAAATAGTGTCCTTTTTACTGAGACTGAATGCCTTATCCTGTCTCCTAGCTTTAAGCTTCTTGATGAAAGTCAAGTTGTACTTAGAGCTCCTAGAAAGGATGATGTGTACAGCTTGGACTTAAAGAACATTGTTCCCTCTGGAGGTATAACTTGTTTATATGCAAATGCAACAACAGATGAGTCTAAATTATGGCACAGGAGATTAGGTCATGTGAATTTCAAAAATATAAACAAACTTGTTAAAGGTCACCTAGTTAGAGGCTTACCTTCAAAAGTTTTTGTGAATGACCACACTTGTGTTGCCTGCAAGAAGGGTAAGCAACATAAGGCCTCCTGTAAGGCCAAGTTAGAAAGAATCATCAGATCTCTAGAATTATTTAATGAAATAAAAAAAAACTTTTTTTATTTTGGACATGTCTCTGTAGAAAGTATTAACAAGAAAAGGTACTGTTTGGTTGTGACTGATGATTTCAGCAGATTTAGTTGGGTATTTTTCTTAGCTACTAAGGATGAAACATCTGAAATCCTTTGTAAATTTATCATAGGCTTAGAAAACCAATTGAATCATAATGTTAAAATCATTAGATGTGATAATGGGACAGAGTTTAAGAACCATGCTATGAATGAATTCTGTGCTAAGAAAGGAATAAAAAGGGAGTTTAGTGTGGCTAGAACTCCACAGCAGAATGGTGTTGCAGAAAGGAAAAATAGGACCCTAATTGAGGCAGCTAGAACTATGTTAGCAGACTCACTTTTACCTATCCCATTTTGGGCAGAGGCAGTAAATACTGCCTGCTATGTACTGAATAGGGTATTAGTGACCAAACCCAAATAAGGACACCCCCCTTATGAACTATTTATAGGTAAACAAAACCTAGTATTAGTTTTATGAGACCTTTTGGGTGCCCCTTGACCATTTTAAACACCTTAGATTCCTTGGGCAAATTTGATGGGAAATCTGATGAAGGTTATTTGCTTGGATACTCTACCACTAGTAAAGCCTTTAGAGTATACAACAAAAGGACCAAAAGGGTAGAAGAGAATCTGCACATTGATTTTCTTGAAGATCAAACCAAATGTTGGCAGGAATCTGGTCCTTTTGGAATGTTTGATCTTTGAATTTCTCACCAAAAATCAATGAACTATATTCCTGATTTCGTGTAGAAAAGTCAGGTTAATGGGATGAGGTACACAAGATTCTTATGTTGCAGGTTCATCAGGAAAAGATAAAGGACCTACTCAGGAATACATACTGCTTCCATTACACCCTCATAGGACAAGGATTCTAGTTGAAGATGTTGCTCCAGCTGCACATGAAAAACCTTTTGAAAGTTTTCCTAAAGACAATGATGTATAAGATTTAGAAGATGTTGCTGACAAGGAAGGACAACATCAGACGACAGAAGATGAACAAGTCTTGCACGATGAACTTGAGAAGATGATTGCTCAAGAAGTGGTTGCTAAAGCTCTGGATGATGCCACAAGACAAGCTTTTGAAAAAGAAAAGAGGAATATTGCATCTCAAAAGAGGGCAGCTCAAACTACCAGTATTAACAAACTTAGTACTGGTAGGCCATCTGTTAGTACTGCTACCACGCCATATCTTAGTGCTGCTAGTACTCCCACATGTGCAAATGCTGGTGAATCATCATTTGTCTATATTGGAGGAAAAATACCTATTGATGCATCTACTCTCCCTAATGCTGATTTACCCATTGATCCAAATATGCCTGATTTGGAAGATGATTCTCATGCATTTTCAAGTGATGGCATATTCAATGGAGCCTATGATGACGAGAATGTGGGTGCAGTGGCTGATTTCAACAATATGGATGACACCATTAATGTCAGTCCTATTCCTACACTCAGAATTCATAAGAATCATCTAAAAGATCAAATTCTAGGAGATCCTAAGTCAGTAGTTCAACCAAGAGGAAAGATTCAAAAGGCTTCTTCAGCACAACAAGCATTGGTGAGCTACATCTCCAAACATAATAGATTTAATCACAAAGATCATCAAAACTGTTTGTTAGCATGCTTTCTCTCCCAAGAAGAACCCAAGAATATATCACAAGCCTTACAAGATGAAAGCTGGGTTGAAGCAATGCAAGAGGAATTGCTACAGTTCAAACTATAGAAGGTTTGGATACTTGTTGATTTGCCATCTGGGAAAAAGGCAATTGGCATAAAGTGGGTCTTTAAGAATAAAAGGATAAGAGAAGTATTGTTGTGAAAAACAAAGCCAGGCTTGTAGCATAAGGTTTAGACGGAGGAAGTGAATAGTTTTTTGATGAGGTTTTTGCACCTGTTGCCAGGATAGAGGCAATCAGGTTATTTTTAGCCTTTGCATCATACATGGGATTTGCTGTCTACCAAATGGATGTTAAAAGTGCATTTCTCTATGGCACTATTGAAGAGGAGGTGTATGTACATCAACCTCCAGGCTTTGTTGATCATGCTTATCCAAACAAAGTCTATAAGGTGATCAAAGCTCTTTATGGTCTTCATCAAGCCCCTAGAGCTTGGTATGAGACACTTTCTTCTTTTCTGATGGAAAATGGTTTTAGGAGAGGTACCATAGACAAAACATTGTTTATCAAGAAGAATAAGAGTGACATTATGTTAGTCCAAGTTGTTATGGAGGGACATTATTTCTTGGCTCTATAAGATGTCTTTGTGTACAGAGTTTGATGTCGTGTATGCACATAAGTATCCTAAGAGCTCCATGGGTGAACTCACTTCTTTTTGGGGACTTCAAGTGAAGCTGCAACCTGTTGGAATATTTCATTAGTCATGTTAACCTATGTATCTGACATCCTTAAGGAAGTTTGATTTTGGTCCATTTTAGAACAGCTACCTACTCTATTGAGTCTAAAAGCCACTGGTCAAGGATGAAGACTGGTGAGATGTAGATGTACATGTTCTACTGATCTATGATTGGTTCCCTGATGTATTTGACTACATCAAGGCCAGACATCATGTTTGCTGTGTGTGCATGTGCTAGATTTCAAGTCACTCTAAAAGCCTCACACTTAAATGTAGTAAAAAGGATTTTTAGGTGCCTTAAACATCAACCCAAATTAGGTTTATAGTATCCTAGGGATTCACCTTTTGAACTAGAGTCTTTCTCAGATGTGACTATTGAGGGCCAGCCTTGACAAAAATTCATCAACAGGCGCTGTTAATTTCTTGGTTAGAAAGATTGATTATTTGGCAATGCTAGAAGCAGTCTGTTGTGGCAAATTCTATCTTACTAGCAGAATATGTTGCAGCTACTAACTATTGTGGGCAAGTACTATGGATACATAATCAGATGATGGATTATGGTTTTAATTTCATGAACACCAAAATCCATATTGATAATGAGAGCACTATAAGTGTTATTAAGAATCCTGTTGCTCATTCTAGGACCAAGCATATCGAGATTCGATTTCATTTTATCAAAGATTGCTATGAGAAAAGACTGATTGAAGTTATCAAGATTCATACAGACTCTAATGTTGCAGACCTTCTCACCAATGGATTTGATGTCACAATATTTAACTTTTTGGTGGTTAGCATTGTGATGTTAAATCTGTAGCTATATTTAAGGGGAGGTTATATGTACACTAGAAGGTACATATGATGAATACTTAGTTAATACTGTTGAGCTTTAAATCAGAGCGTTATGTGTGTTACAACTTTGTACTGTTAGTTCTAAAGTTCTATTTGCTTGGTTTTCAATTTGTACTGCTGTGTACATATCGATTGGTGTGACTGCTAGAAGCTTTCTTTAAAAGGAGGAATATGATGGTAGAGTGTTCCTTCAATGTTGGTTGTAAACCACACAACAAATGGTCATCAGTTCACCATGTCTAATAGACATCAAGAACTGACTAGTCTAAAGCAAACGACCTTGGTAAAGACTTCTTAAATCCGTTGATGGTTGATAATTTATCAAAAACTATATGGTTATCAATGAACCATGTTATTACAATGAAGCATTGGCTAGTCCAAAGCAAACGGCCTTGGTAAAGACTTCCTAAATCCGTTTATGGCTGGTAGTTTGCCAAAAACTATAAAACAGTCCAATGACCTACCTCTCTTAAGAGGTTACACACTTGGAAGTGGGGAGGACAGTTTGGAACTTAAGGAATTGATGGCAAACTATACCCAAATTGTCTATTTTGTGAGGAAAAAGAATAGAGAGATTTGGTGAGTTCAAAAACAGAAAGAGAGTTGTGTGTGAAAAACAGAAATGAGTGTTTGGTGAGAAAAAGAATTGAGAGATATTTTGTGAGTTTAAAAACAGAAAGAGAGTATATGAGAGTCTACATTGGTGCTGAATATCTTTGATGGATCAAGTTTGGAGTTAATACTGCTTGGTACCACACTTAGTACTGTCAGTGTTAAGTTAATACTTGCTATGCAGTATTACTTCTATGGATGAAGTTATTACTATTTGACTTAAAATTAGTTACTACTAGAAACAAACTTAGTATTTGCTAAGTGACCGTTTAGTATGTTTGAGTCCCCCACCCCCCCCCATAACAGATTTTCCTCAATCAAGAGCGTGGAGGATATTTCCACCACAATCTATAGCTTATAGGGTTTGACTAATTGGAGACTTCTTGATTTATCTATAGCTTAAATGATTTCTTCAAGATAAGTACAACTCTTTTACAGTCGGTGAACACATACTCTTTTAAACCTCACTCATAATTCAATTCACTCTACCAGAACCTTACACTTTATCACACGAACTAATCCCACCTCATTCATCATCTTTTCATTCATCAAATGGCATAGTTCGAATTTTACGACAAGCATAATATGGTCGCATATTTGGTTAAATTGAAAGTAGTAAGGTTTTGATGAAATCATAGATTATCTTACTTCAGCTATCTACTTATGCTCTTACTGAAAAATCCCATCATTTTAGTGTCCCTTATTGAAAACCATTTTTTAAGAAAACGTGCTGTTTTAAGCACTACTGAGGAAGAATTCATGCTTATTTCTGCAACTATTAATGAATGAAAAGCTCATAATGAAGATTTCTTTGAGAATAACATTTGATGTTAGTATGTCGCAGAAGGCATTTCTCACTCTCCAATGAAGAAATATTCTGAGCACTTAGCTCATTATGGCGGTATGTGACTTAATTTTGAAAATCCTTACATTCTTTCAAAGTCACTTTCTCACCCCAATGGAAGTCTTTATTCACACAATTCTACATTGTTTGAGCTCTAGAAGACTGCATGGGATCAATTTAGTAGCAACATTGCTACAAACACTCATCTGTCTAGCTACAAGCAGGAGGTTTAACTTTTCTAAATTCATCTTTGATGCATGGTTTAGAAACTTGGATAGGCCCACCACAAATTCTTATTGTATCCTAGGTTGTATTCAACTCCTTCTTAACAAACAAACAAAGGTTACTCTTACTCTACTAGAACTTTATCACTTTTCTAATACAAGTAAACTGTTTAGTAATATGAGGAGACCTAAAGCTTTAACCATGGGGTTTCAAGGAAAATATTATCTCCCATTCCCACTCCAATTTTTGACTGAATTCAAGGGTAGAAGAGGCATGCTTAAGCTTCATCACATCAATCTTACACACATCATACTTTGTCTTACAACCTTACCATGCTTTCTTACACCCTAAACATTATAAAACTATAAAGACCCTAACCCTAACCCATCCCAAAACCGGACACCCTTTTAAACCTTCCATGGTTTTTGTAATATGATTTTACAAATCTCTTAGGCTATAAATAGGAGCCATAAAGGTAAACTATACTCACACTTATACATTTTGCAAAGAACCAAACCATTTTCTCTCTTGTTTTGCTCCTCTAGCTCACGGTTCACAAACACCAACACAAACAATTCATAGTTTTGATTTTTCAAGTATTACAAGTATATAAGGGTTGATATTAGGCATATCTAAGGTGTTACACAGTGTTTTGGAAGCTTGGTTGAGTATTTATACAAGGTTGATTTAAGTAAAGTATTATGGTTTTGTGATAAGTATTTAGGGTTAATACTTGGGTTGTGATTTTGTGTACCATCTTCATCATCTTCTTAAGGTCTAATGCAAACCCTAAGCTTTTCTAGTATTTCATTTTCATAGTTATATATATTGTTTATATTGTGTATCACCATCTAGGTTTTTTTATAAGTTTATAAAATAAAATGACATATATATAAATTCAAATTTTATGTTGTTCATGGTAAAATAATGTTTAAAATATGTTAGAATGAAATAACATGTTTTATTTGAGGATTTAAAAGCAATGGATAATTTATAAAATTATTTAGAATGTAATTGTTAATTATTTATTTATAAAGTTGGATAAATAAATAATTATGAAGGACAATTTACTTGGACATAAAATCATGGACAATAATTAGAGGACTAATAATATGTTGAGTATGTGTTATTAAATAAATTAGAGGGCTTGTAATAATTTATTTATGTCAAAAGTTTATAAAATAAACTTTATACAATTTAAATGCGGACTGTTTTAAATTACTGTAGTAGCTTGAATCTTTAAAAAATTTGGGAGTATTTTATTCAAATAGTACATTTCAAGACGAAACCGCGCATATAAAGAACTTGAAAAACAAAGCTATAACGAAGAAGTTATGATATTTACAAGATTTTAATAAAAAGTGTTTTTATAAAGTATTTTTATAAAAACTGCTACAGTATGGACTTGATAAAAATATAAGAATATTTTTCTGTTATAGTACATCTTATGAGGAATCCAAATAAGTAAAGAACACGAAAAACGAGATTATAACGAAGGAGTTATACATTTTACAAGTTTACTATAAAAATGTTTTTATAAAAGTAGTTTTATAAAAACTACATCTATTTCGAAACTGATAAAAATATATGGTTATTTTTCTGTGAAAATACATTTAATGAGGATTTCGAATCTATAAAGAACTTAAAGATTTGAGCTATAATGGAGGAGATATGAATTTCACGAGATTACGATAATTAAATATATAAAAGTGATTTAAAAAAAATTACAAGCCTACTGTTACTGTTCATAATAGATTTTATAAATATTATAAATGTAATGTTTTGTTAGATTTCTCAATGATGCGTATTTTCTTTTGAAATATATTTTTACCAAGTTTTAAATTTATAAAACGCGATCTACCTAACCACGCACTAACGGATAGAGAACTCGATTGTGGGTAGTATAGAATGGTAACTCCAAGGTCTTCCCAAAAGCTAAGTTGTAATTAGTTTTAATTTGAAATGTCACATTTTGAAAATGGTTTTTGATTTGAATTGAAAAGGATTAAGAATAACAATAAAACAAATAACTAAAAATAAAGGAGTAGGAGATATCAAGAGAGAAAACGTGCTAACCTAGTTACTTCATTACTATTGTTATGAAAAGGTTTTCCTATGCAATGTTAAACTATGGTTTCATTAGTGGTTTTAAAGGTTGATAGACCTGAATATGCATATATAGTCTATCCTATACTTCTTGCGATTCCAAATCAGTCCCAAATCATCCGGGAGGTAGGTTATCCAGGTTGCAGTAATTAATCCCAACTATTCCCAAAACATATCTAATAATCTATAAAGATTATTAACCCCCTCTAAAAGAGTTCCTATGCTTTTTAAGTATTGAGTGATAAGTGCGGTGACCGGTTAGTTCCTACACCAGGTAAGGAGTTAGTGATCCTCCCTAGTACCCATTGGATCCCATATTGACAAGATAATCTAATTATGGGGAAAGCTAGGTCCAAACCACCCGTACTACCAAAACCCAGGGTTACACGATAGTCTAGGAATATCTAATGAAACCATAATCTAACAGGAAACAATCATAACAATAGTAATTACATAACCAGACTGGCACTTTAAGTGCTTAGCCGCTCATGGTAACGAAAACACAGTAAGAGATAAAAGAAATCATATATTGAAAACTCATAATTCTTACAGTATTTGTATTTGAACGATTAAATACAAAAAGTAAGAAAAGTGTGATCTCCCTTGGACTCCAAGTGGAATTCTTTGAAGGTTGGAAGCCTTTGTCGCCTCTCCAATTGGCTGTGGAGGAAGTGATGTCGGAATAGCTTGAATGAGGCCTCTATTTATAGGTATCGAACCTGTTACGGCGCAACCAATAAAGGTGTTACACCATAACCATCTTACACGGCATTCCATATTTAAGCAGCTTGTTACGGCGTAACCAGATATGGTGTTACGCGTCAACCTTCTAATAATATCCATACGTACGTAGTCTTCATACCATATTTGTAGATTCTCTTGGTTACGGCGTAACTGGATAAGGTGTTACGCCGTAAAGTCTTCCTTGATCTTCGTACTTGCTTAAATTATGTTACGGTGTAACCATTTTTGGTGTTACGCCGTAACATTCTTCAGAATTTACACTTTTAGCCCTTTTTCCTTTGTTTCTTGTCACTTTCCTGCATTTTACTTGAAAACTACTAAATGATAGAAAATATCTTGTTTTCGAGTATTAGTGAAACATTTGTAGGTAATATAAGGGGTATTTTGACACTAAAAATTATTAAATATTTGATGTTATCAAATATCCCCCTACTTGACTTCTGCTTGCCCTCAAGTAGAACCTGTTAAAACATTTCATAAAAATATTTCTCGAGAATAACTTCAAGAATTGAATTTATAAAACTCTTATGCTAGAAAACATCAAAGTGGAACACCTCACGAAAAAGGGATAAAAAGTCACTCAGCTCTCCACTAGTCTAAGTGTTTTATTTTTGGGGTGATCGCTCAATTGCATAGTCATAGCATGTATTCTATCATATGCTTGGAAAGTACATAAATCTGCACCAGTTAGAATTAGGGTCTAAATAATCCTCAAAGGCAACAAGGGTAATATGGTTTTAAAGGGTGATAAAGGGGGTTAGGATATACATGGGGTATACATTTAATGGTTGTTAATACAAAACAAATAGTCTAGAGTAATCTAAGATTGTCATAACTAGCCATTGTCCATCCATGGGTCCAAGAGTTTAAGTCCGAAAATCTGATCTTCAATAATGGGCTACTAGCTCCATTCTTCATAAGTATTGGGATCAATTGGTGTAATAATGGGCTACTAGCTCTATTTTACTGAGATGGCTTGGTGCAATAATGGGCTACTAGCTCTATTTTTTATATTTTTTATTTTGCACCATCTTTACATTTTTAGCACATGAGTGGCTTTTTGTTGCACATTCTTTTCTTCATTTACTTCATAATATGCAAATGTTACAGGAGTTTATATCTTTAATTATTGCCCCTGCAACATTCGATATTATACGCACATCCCCCCACTTGAGATGAACAATATTGAAAGTGGTGATACAGGGGGTCTTTATAGATCATAACTGATTGGTCTTCCACGAATGCATATAATTCTCGTTCCCATTCCCCCCGAACCATGGACTTAAGTAGCCAGAAATTTCAACACAAAGAAAATTAAGACTATATGGTAGGCTAAGGTGAAATGGTGTACGAAACATATAGAGTAGGGTGAAAACCATAGATTGGTTTAACAAGGGTGATCTAGGAGTAGCTTGCACTAATAATGAGTGCAGCAAAAGGGTTTATCATGGGAGGTCGACAAGTCAGTGTAACAAGTCGATAAACGCACACATATAAGCTATTTGGGTGATTTCCTAAGTGTTGCCTTCTTGAACTATCTATTCCTGCTAATCAATTAGGTCTCGAAATGATGTACAGGCCAAGTTCTAAAGTCTACAATACTACCGGCACACTCAATATTTTGGTAGATTTTTGAGTAATATGATGGAAACGGAATATTAAGCTTAATTATCACCAAATAGTAATAAAGGGTAATGTTCATTCGGCAAAGATTAATTCTAGTTATTTAAGAAAAATTTATCAAAAATTTTAAAATTGGCATAATTTTCAAAGAAAACTAGAAAATCAAAGGCAAAACATACGTCAAGTATTAATTCTACTCCCATCCATCCACTTGATTTGTACAATGTCCCTATTGTACATTAAGGAAATGAAATAAATAAGAAAAGAGTAGAATTAAGTCAAGAAACTCCCTAAGCATTGCTTTGAAATTTGAAATTTGGTGGAAATCTATACTTTTGTCTTCCCGCAAGCTCTTTATCCCCTATGATCACAGAAACAAACCAAAGCATAAAACCGTTCTACAAGAATTATGAAGTGTAGAGGAAATACAAACCTAACTCACTTTCGTAGGAATCACGGTTGCATTTTGCATATGCAACAAGCCTTTTAAACCACTTGGTGTCCCAAGTGGACGTGTTTAGTCTCGTGAGGGCTTCCAAAGAACATACCCACAAAGTCCATTTACGTATACAAGGTTTAGATATGTTTAAAACTTAAATTTTTAGGATTTCAGAAGGAGGTTACGGCGTAACCATAGAATGGGTTATGTCGTAATCAAGTGGTAAATTTTTTAAGTTTTAAGGTGTTACGACGTAACCAGAAAATGTGTTACGTCGTAACTGTAGTGATTACGGCGTAAACTAAAGCTGTTACGCCGTAACTGCTGCAAATTCAGCAAAGTTACCACATGATTATGAGTCGAGCTGGTCTCAATAATTGCCTCTTAGCTTTTGGATTCTGCAAAACAAAGTAAGAAACATGCAAACCAACTAATACAAAAAGAAATTTCATTTAAATAAAGGACGGGTTGTCTCCCGACAAGCACTTTTGTTTATTAACGAGTCTTTAAGTTAGACTCATGATTATTCTACGTTTTGTTGTTTTCTACTTCCTTTCGGATCATTTCCTTAAATTTAGATCCGTTCTTCCTTCCAAGAGGTAAAGTATTATCCAAGTCTTTGGTAACACAGATGAAACTTTATCCACCTTCAAATGAGTATTTCTTAACCTCGAAAGTTTCTATTTGTACCTCTGGTGGATGATAATATTTGTCCTCTATTCCTATTTCTTCACACTCTTCATTCTCGAACTCATAATTGTGCCACTCATTATTTTTATTATGCACTTGGTTAAAATATTCCCATATGTTATCTAGAATGTGTCCCTTCTTCCCTATTCCAAGTTCGTACTCATCAGCTAGCTTATCGATTTCAAAATTGAATTCCCATTTGTAATCATCAAAGCTCCTATGAGTAGGATTATTTACAAAAGCAGAGTTATCTTGGAAACAATCAATTAACCATAATTTTAATAGTGCTTTCTTCACAGGTTCACTAATGTCAGTATGCTCGACCTTAATCAATGTCCATTCCCTAAAGGTATAATCTCTAGGTCTCGGTTTGTTTGATTCTTGAGAAGAGGCTTCGGATGAGGGACTAATATCACACCATTTAGCGTATCGATTATCCCAAACTAAGGTATTGGTTTGGCTTTTTCCATATTTTGCTAAAATGAAATCAGGAAAGGATAGTCCTTTTCCTTTTATATTTCTTCTCTCATTATCGTAGTTACAGTACCAAAACCGTAAGTTCCTAGTTTTAGATACCCCACAGATTTCTTCACACATTTTCTTGTCGGGGTTACAGGATGGCCATATCTTGGTTTGTTCCTTGATATTCTATTTTATAGGGTTACAGAAGTGTGCTCTAGGAACATTCCCATCTAAATTAAATTTTCATTTCCTAGGCTCCCGATCATCTAAGTTAGGGGACCTATTGTCCCAGTTACCTGACTCTTCATAATCGATTTGATTATCACTAAGGCCAGAGGCTTGAGGTCTAACCATGAATTTTTTTTCACTAGGATTCATATAACTATGGTCTTTTCTCATTGTATCAAAGCTTATCCTATCTTCTTTAATTTCCAAAGATATTTTTCTAGCGAAGACATCTATTTCCGCATGAATGGTAGCCAAAAAGGGTCTCCCTAGAATTGTAGTTTCAGAAGGGGTGTTGTCAAGGATTACGAAATCAGAAGGGAATAAGAAATTATCAATCTTAACCAGATGGTTTTCAACTATCCCCAAAGGTGCCTTTTTAGACATATCTGCCATTTCACAAAGTATATTTGTTTTCTTAAGATTTGTAAGATGCAAGTGTTCAAATATACTCCTAGGCATTACATTAATACTAGCACCTAGGTCAGCCATGGTGTAAAAAATAAATTTACCAATTGTGCAGGGGAGTGTGAAGCTTCCTGGATTTAACTCTTTAGGTGGCAGTTGGTGCTGTAAAACTTCAGGAGTATTACTGTCAGGTCCCGATATGAAGGACACTCCATGGAGTTTGTTGAGCCCAGATGTTTCCTGATCAGAAGTAACAGTTTTAATTTGTTCTAAGGATGAATTAAGGATTTTATCAGAATGAATTTCCTTCGTCAATTGTTTGATCTGGGTTTCTAATTTTTTTAGCGAGGCGCTTTGGTTCCTAGTATTAATCTCAGCATTCTCTTGAAGCTTCTTAATCCATCCCTCCATTTCGGTACTTCTTTGTGCAGATTCCTCTTGGTGCTTAGCTAATACTTCTTCTAAGCTTTGCCTCTTTTTGCCATATGGTGGACGGTTATCAATCTTAGTGTAGTATCCTGGTGGTCCTATACGAAATTTTCCCCCATTATTTCCGTTAAAAGGCGTTGTTCGTCCAAATTCTCCATATCAGACCTCTTCAACATGTTTTACTTCCTCGTTGAGGGGACAATCCTTGTCGAGGTGAGGTCCTTCGCAGATTTAGCATCCAACCTAGATTGCATGAACACTTTCCTTTAGCTTCTTCATGTCTCGTCCCAGGTTGTCCAACTTATTTACCAAAGCGGCTAGTTCATCCTTGCTACTACTGCTTTCGATATTTCTGCTTGTTGTTCCGTCGTGCCATTTTTGAGAATGATCAGCCATGGTCTGAATTGTTGTGAGAGCTTAGGCCGGTCTCATCCCGGGGATAGGTCCCTGCGAATCAAGCAGTTGACGGTTCATAGTGCTCAAACCCTTATAAAAGATATTTACCTTTTGATGATTATTGATGTCGTGGGTAGGGCACTTGTACAGCAGGTCATTATACCGTTCCCATGCCTGGTATAATGATTCGTCTCCTTCTTGCTTGAAGTTGTGAATATCTTCAAGCTGCTTCGCGGTCATGGAAGGTGGGCAATACCTTTGGATAAAGTCCTTTTTGAGGAGATCCCAGGTATTGATAGTTCCTGGGGCTAGTCTGTCCACCCATCGCTTTGTGGATCCGGTAAGAGTAAAGGGAAAAACTCGGAGCATGACTGCATCTTTAGAGACTTCGGGAATGTTGAATAAGCCAACGATGCTGAGGACCCGTTCAATGTGATCGTGAGCATCCTCGTCTTTGTTCCCTAAGAAAGTGTCTTCCCTTAATTCGCGCATGAATTGACTCTTGATTTCGAAATTAACATTGTCTCCGATTTCGGGTTTAACCATGCCCGGTGCCTGGTTTTCTTGTGACAATGCTTGGTATTGTTCCATAGTGAGAGTATCGACGTCTAATCCAGCCATGGTTCCTGCAGATATAGAGTTGAGTAATGAAATATTCGAATTAATTCTAATTTTTAGCTCCCCGACAACGGCGCCAAAAACTTGATGCGTATTTTCTTTTGAAATATATATTTACCAAGTTTTATATTTATAAAACTCGATCTACCTAACCACGCACTAACGGGAAGAGAACCCGATCGTGGGTAGTATAGAATGGTAAATCCGAGGTTGTCCCAAGAGCTAAGTTGTAATTAGTTTTAATTTGAAATGTCACGTTTTGAAAATGGTTTTTGATTTGAATTGAAAAGGATTAAGAATAACAATAAAACAAATAACTAAAAATAAAGGAGTAGGAGATATCAAGAGAAAAAATGTGCTAACCTAGTTACTTCATTACTGTTGTTATGAAAAGGCTTTCTTGTGCAATGTTAAACTATGGTTTCATTAGTGGTTTCAAAGGTTGAAAGACCTGAATATGCATATATAGTCTATCCTATACTTCATGCGATTCCGAATCAGTCCCAAATCATCCGGGAGGTAGGTTATCTAGGTTGCAGTGATTAATCCCAACTATTCCCAAAACATATCTAATAATATATAAAGATTATTAACCCCCTCTAAAAGAGTTCATGTGCTTTTTAAGTATTGAGTGACAAGTGCGGTGACCGGTTAGTTCCTACACCAGGTAAGGAGTTAGTGATCCTCCCTAGTACCCATTGGATCCCATATTGACAAGATAATATAATTATAGGGCAAGCTAGGTCCAAACCACCCGTACTACCAAAACCCAAGGTTACACGATAGTCTAGGAATATCTAATGGAACCATAATCTAACAGGAAACAATCATAACAACAAAAATTACATAACCAGGCCAACACTTTAAGTGCTTAGCCTCTCATGGTAATGGAAACACAGTAAGAGATAGAAGAAATAATATATTGAAAACTCATAATTCTTACGGTATTCGTATTTGAACGATTAAATACAAAAAGTAAGTAAAGTGTGATCTCCCTTGGACTCCAGGTGGAATTCTTTGAAGGTTGGAAGCTATTGTCGCCTCTCCAATTGGTTGTGGAGGAAGTGATGTCGAAATAGCTTGAATGAGGTCTCTATTTATAGGTATCACACCTGTTACGGCGCAACCAATAAAGGTGTTACACCGTAACCATCTTACACGGCATTTCATATTTAAGCAGCTTATTACGGCGTAACCAGATATGGTGTTACGCTGTAACCTTCAAATAATGTCCATAAGTACGTGATCTTCATTCTATATTTGTAGATTCTCTTGGTTACGTCGTAACTGGATAAGGTGTTACGCCGTAAAGTCTTCATTGATCTTACTTGCTTAAATTATGTTATGGTGTAACCATTTTTGGTGTTACGCCGTAACATTCTTCAGAATTTACACTTTTAGCCCTTTTCCCCTTATTTCTTGTCACTTTCCTGCATTTTACCTGAAAACTACAAAATGATAGAAAATATCTCGTTTTCGAGTATTAGTGAAACATTTTCAGGTAATATAAGGGGTATTTTGACACTAAAAAGTATTAAATATTTGATGTTATCACTCAACTACGATCCCATACGTATAAAGAACGTTAGAAATGGAGTTAAAACACAAAAGTTATGAATTTATGAAAATTATATATATCTTGTGCACTATTTTTATATACCTCTTGTGCACTATTTGTTTTTATAAAATATACTTGCTGATTGAAACATAAAAAGTGACTTACGAGCGTTTTCAGGCCCGTTTGAGCTATAAAAACCTTAAGGAATAATGTCATACTATTTATATAATATTTATATATGTTTTTAACTTTATAAATATTATTTCATAAAATAATTAAACTATTTATATAATATCATTATATAAATAACAAAAATATTAAAACAAGTATTATTAACAAATAATCAAATATTTGACAAGGATAATATTTGTATTTTTCAAATACAAATACTTAGACATTTATTTAACCAATGCAATTTAAACATTGTTTCAAGTTTATAAGTCAACCAAAGACATTTAGATGGTGATGTAACTCTATAAAAATATATTGATGTATTTATATTAAATACATGACACTCATACGACCTATACTTAATTAGGTTGCATTCGGATTTGCCGAGACGATTCACACTATTTGATTTAGATAATCAATTCATTCACCAGATGTGAGTTTATAGCCCCATGTTTTACTAGTTTTACATATACTTTATAACTATTAGGGTGAGAATACATGCGCATTTACAAACTTGTTTTCATACTTGGCTTCATAACTTGTTTACGTACTCGTTTGCATACACGTTTACAAAATTGTTTACATACTCATTTACATACTCGATTACATACTCATTACAAACTCGTTTACATGTTCGTTTACAAACTCATTTACATGGTTGACTACAAACTCGTTTACTATGGATGCAAGTACATTACTTTACTTTTGAACTGATTACGGATTGCCTAAGTAGAATGAACTGTTAATTACCGATGGTAAGCGCGAGTGTTATAAAATAGATCTATTTGGGGAGTGACTACCCCCGTTCAGGTGATTAGCTCTCACTAGTTCGAGATCGAACTAACGAACGTTATACCATGTCGGAGCACGACTGGATTGGTGTCTACATGGCCAACAACTACATACTCATGAACTCTTACTGTGCCTTGAATAAAGTGGCATACTAAACATGTCTGAGCCTCAACGTCATAGAACTTAGGGCAATTGAACTTACTTTTCATGATATTGTGCACATTACATTATCATACTTGGAAATCTTGCGGTCCAATACATAAGTACATTTTTGTGACTATTTATGGATAGGAATGGTCATGCATACTTTACAAAACTATGATTCCAGCATACAATTTTGTGAATACTTAAAGATTGAAATGGCCATGCATACTTTGCAAATCTCGGATTTTAACATTTTAACAAACGTATTTTGTGTGGTTTGCTGTTATTCGCATTTTAAGAAAACCTATATATTTAAGTTTATGCGTTGCAAGTCTTGTATGGGCGGGACTTGCAACATAGTAAATTCATATATATAGTTTTGTGATTTACATTTATACTTGCATAAACCTATGAACTCACCAACTTTATGTTGACACTTTTAAGCATGTATTTTCTCAGGTGAACAAGCTACTTGACCTAATTGATGTGCATTGAAGTCCAAACTTTACAAGATTACTTTTCAAACGACACATTTAGAGGCCGTTCTCTCATGTCTTGTGTAATGGTATTATGAAGTAATGCTCCCGGAACATATTTCCGCTGCGATCTAATTTGGAGGTGTTGCAATTATTTTTGATACTTGCTATCATGAGGCTTAAAATCTTTATGACTTGGTATGTATCTTTTTAGGACCCCTATTTGCTATTGTTCATGATTTAAGTGTTTATATACTAAGTGCTTTGGCTATAAAAATAGGTTCTGCTCATTTTTAAGAGTCTCACGGATCAACGTATCCAAGGTTACTGGATTTGTCTATGCTTTTGGTAGATCTATCCCTCACCAGTCACCAAAATCTACAATTTCTTGATTTTAAACTTTTAGCACTTTATCTATTAGTTATGTTACTTGATCCGAAACACGTTTTTGAATCTTAGGATAAAACACTATTCTCATACACCTATTTCCTTTTACATACATAGCTATCATCGTGATTAGTAGGAATGGCAATGGGGCGGGTCTGGGGCGGGCCGGCGACCCTCCATCCCCAAACCCGATTAGCAAATCATGCCTCAAACCCGCCCCGATCCCCAATGGGATCTTATCGGGGCGCTCCATTGGGGCGAGATGCTTCCCCAAACCTACTCCAATCCCCGTTGAGGATCTTATCGGGGCATCTTTACGAGTGCAATGCTCCACCAAATACACGTTGTTTTCATTTTTTTTATTTTTACGTCATATTTTTACAAATGTTGCTACATGCAATAATAAGAAGAATCATAACCCATTAATAGCATATTAATTAGTAAAATTTTTAAGTTCAATAATGATACCCACATCAAAACTTCTTTTAAAAACATTACACAAAATAAGTTTGTTCTCATCACAACTTACAATCTTGAAAAGATACAAAACTAAAAAAAATTGATAATATTGGTTTTATTACGTAAATACTAATAAAATAATACATGAATATAACAAATTTATACGTATATATAGTTTCAGGGCGGGGCGGGTTGAGGACGTTGTGCCCCGTCCCTGCCCCAAACCCGATAAAAATCCCCGTTAATGCCCCGAAACCCGCCCCGTAACCCGATAAGCGTGCCTCGCCCCGCCCTAAAAACTTTAGGTTTCGGGTTTACCTATTATGTTTGGGTTCTTTTGCCATCCCTAGTGATTATGTATATGTGCACTTGTCTACTAACTCTGTTTTGTAGAACACTTCCATAACTAGATTCATTGGTGTCCCAAACAAGGGGGAGCTTCGGTCAAGCACTTAGAGAGTGCATCTTATATACATTTAGTTGTATATACTCGTCCACCATTCCATACCAATGATGACGTCAAAACTACCAAGCTCTACGGGCACTAAGTCAATGTTGAATGAGTGATTTAGAAAGTTTAGAGTACAACCCCGAATTATTTAACCGGATCCTATTAACTTACCGTCATCTAACTCTATAGTGTACTTAGTGTCTAATGCAGTTGGGACGATGTCAATTAAGGGGCTAAGTGTAGTCGACACAAAACTTCTATCGGCACTAGTATCCAATAAGATAGAAGCATAACGATTATTGAGGAGAAACATACCCGTTACAACATTAGGTTCTTGGTTGGCTTCTCTTCCTCCCAATGCATATGCTCTTCCCCAAGCTTCTATATTCCCAACTTTATTTCCACGGCTTTGGTTCTTCAACTTCAAGCACTCACTTCGGTAATGTCCTTGCTTTCCACACTCATAGCAAGTAACCACAACCTTCTGATTTTCAACTGGGGCTCCTTGAGTTGTTGCAGGAACGGGAGTCCTACAATCCCTTGTCATGTGACCAACTCTCTTGTAGTTATCGCACTTCACAGTGCATGGCCCATGTGCAACTTATACTTGTTATAGAAAGGTAAAGTTCCAGCATACACTTTTTTTCTCTTTAGGCCCAGCAATATAGGCCCTTGCTACATTTTGCCTCTTGGGTGGTGTTTGTTTCACACGATTGTTCTCTTGTTTTTGATAATACCTTGATGCCGCAAATAAAGGGGGCATCCATCAAGAAGAAGCATGCACACATTCATCATATAGTTCTCCTATTGCTTCATGATATATATATTATATTGCACAAAACTAACCCTTGATGTAGGATAAGTCTTTGTAAGAAATTTGATCCATGGATTCGTTAGCAACCAAGGTCAATAATCATAGGAGTGCAATGAGCTAGGGGGAGTTCGAATGTATCAAAGTAGATAGCTTGGAGGTGTTTAGATGATGAAGATTGAAGTATAACTTCACTAGGGATGATGGAAGCTCGCCTTTCTGGGGAGGATCAAAGTTTAACTCCAAGGACACACCCTTTTCATAGGGATGGTAGAGTGTAAACGGAGAAGGATTGGCGCATGCACCTTTTTGTTTCGATAAAAGGGGGAGAAGGAAGTGTAAACGAGTAACTTTTAAATTTTACTATGTGTTACAGTTTACATTTTGTCATCATCAAAAAGGGGGAGATTGTTAGTGCAAATATTATGATATTTAAACTAAACAAGTCCTTTGGTTTTAATAATTACAAACAAGTAACTTGTAATACATAACGTAAAATGCACAAGTTACTCGTGACCACAACTCATCAACGTATACATTCATCAACACCTCTCGACGTCTCGAGTCTACTCATGCTTCAACAAAAGGTATGAATATGTTTGTTAAGTTGCATTATGATCAACCCATTTAACAAACCATTGAAAATGATTAACAAGTAACTAATTACATTAGAGAATATGATAAAACTTAATTACTTAACCAACTAGAACAAATCTTCTATATTAGGAAACAATTTTGGAAGATCAAAACATGTCTAGCCATATTAGATAATAGGACAAAATAATTAGGAAATAAAGACAAAACTAATTATTCTTGTTTAACCATTTTTTGAAACAAGTCTTACAAGATCTTTTCTTATCTAGCAAATCTTACCATTTTAATGTTAAGCTTGATTTTCCTTCTAGAACAAAATCTAATCAGATTTTATAAGTACATTAAGGAACTATGCAAAAGATTTAAAAATATTTTTAACAATTTTAAAATTAGCCCACGGATCTACCTAAATATCCACCATAACTGGATCCGTAGTACCTTGATGGCCAAGTTTTGGGTTTGCTATAAATACAACCCATTTGCTTATTTTCCAAGGACTCTTTTCACAACCTTTCTCTCACATTATTACACACATTTAGGGATCATTATAATCAAGTTTTACAATGTAAAAACACAATTAATCATGTCATCAAAACCCAAATAACCCTTGATCATAATGCTTCTAACTTTCATTTGTTTCAAGCATGTTTCTACATGATCATTCATCCAAGCAAGCTTAGTGATCTTGCCATCATCATCCATCACATACCTACATATATGAAGATCTATCACAACAAGCCAAGAGACTTGTCATCTTCATCAACAACATCATGCTTAGTGATCTTGATGTTTTAGATTAGGCTTTTACATCCAATTGACACTTATGTCTTGGATCATCATTATACACATTTGTGATTCATTCATTATACAACAAACTAGATGTTAGGTGGTTTATGTGTTTATGCCATAAAACATAAGGTTTGTTATGTTGGGCCATAAAACATAACGGGTTTGGTTGTACCTTAAGAAGGACTCGGTATTTAGCTTTGTACCAGAAAAAGTGTCAGCGACGTTAGGTTGGTTCTACCTCGAAGTAGGACTCGGTATTTAGCTTAGTATTGGATAAAGTGTAAGCGACATTGTATGGTTTTCTCCGCCTAAAAGGAGCTTGTTGATCTAGTGAAGTAACTCTCGATTTGGGTACTCGTGGAGTGGAGTAGGGCGAAGAGGAGCTTCGTAGCCAAACCACTATAAATCATCGTGTCCGGTTTGCGCTTTCTTTTACTTATCGCTTTATATTTATATTTACATTGCATCTATGTTTGTGTTATATATTGTGTTGTGGTGATATGATTTGTTTGATGTTCCTTAGAATAGTTGTTGTAGTAGAACTATTATGTACACCTTTCATATTACGTCAAACTTGATTGGTTGTTTGATACAAAAGTTTTAAGTTTTTAATGGAAACATATTCACTCCCTCTACGATTCCACAATAAGGAAGATCGAGGAGATCCTTAAAGAACAAAGGCATATACGAAGGTTGGAGAACTACGTTGGTGTAAGACCAAATACCGATGATATTAGATTATTTATAAGGCCAGAGTGACCACCCCTTAGGGAGAGATTGTTAGGAATTCATTAAGTGTCGGTTACTTTTGGTTATTTATAGTCTTATGTCGTAGTTTGTTGTTTACGTAATTGTAATATGTGAGAAAGGAAAGTATCTTACATCGCCCTACTAGGTAAACTTGTAAGGAAACATTTCCCTATAAAAAGCTCTCTAAGGAAGGGGATGTGGGTTCGTGAACTAGGAAATCTAATCTTGTATGTGCAGGCTTTCATCTTATGGAGAAATTTACTTACTTTCTCTCTGGCTCTCACCCAACCCTTCTCTCTCTCTCTCTAAACCTAGAACATATTGTGAGATTTGATATCTATTATGGGATTCCTACAAAAAATTTACATAATGTTATGAATAAATCTTATATAACAACCTCGTGTATGAACCAGACGAATTTAACATGCCAAGATAGAACTTTACGTTATTCTTAACCAATTATATTATTAAATATATATAATGTATAACTTTTAACCACACGTGAGTAAAAATCAGATATATTCTGATTATATTAAAACAAATTATGTATGATTTATGTTAAAGCCTCGTGAGTGCACAAATGTATACAACTAGTTTTTATGATATAAATGTTATGTTTGGCAAAAGCAGCATTAGCTAGAAGATGTTTTCTTCTATAAAAACGTTTGATAACGTAGTTGTAGCGGTAATCATAATGTATAAAATGACGTAATTTTGTTTCATCACAGTTTTTAAATGTTCAACGCCCATAAATGCTACTTCATAAAGCGTTAAAAAACACTAAAAAAAGCAGAGTTACTTCTTTCTTATCAACAAAGCATTAAAATCACAAAATCTTACCACTCACCACTTTTTAGTGCTCATAAATGTGCAAGCAGCGTAATGCCAAACACTAGGGGTATACACAGTTTAGTTTGGGTCGGTTTTTGGCTAAAACTGAAACCGAACCGAAATATTCGGTTTTTGTAAAATCAAAAACTAAAACTGTTTGGTTTTTGGTGGTTTGTTTTTCGGTTTATTATCAGCTTCGGTTCAGTTTTTCAGTTCTTTCGGGTTTTAACCGTTTATATTTGGGTGTGGTCAATTTATACCTACAAACTTGTTTTACGTAGAAAACTGGTTATCTTTCTTTACCTTTGTTTTTTGTCAATTTGAGCCTAATAATGTTTATCTAAAATTTCTACATTTACACTAATATAAATGAGACACATGCAAGTGAACACACTATGAACTTTGTCATATATGTAATGATATATTATAAAGTAACCACACATACACACGACAAACACACATATAAACGTTAAGATATATATATTATAACTACAAATGAATATAAATTTATAAATTTATAAATTTGATTTATTTATTTAGTTATTTATATTAGTTATATAATGAGATTTTTAATACAGAACCACTTTTTTGTACAGAACCTACAGAACCAGATTTTTTACTCATAATAAAGTAATCGCAAAAGTGAATTTTAAAGAAATTAGTTATGTATATTCATTCATGTTGACACTACGTAAAATTGATCAGGGTTGGTGGTCCAAAGATATTAGATTTATAGTTATTAAATCAAAACATATACTGTAGAAGTGGTTTGTCTTTAGATTGTGTGTTCAGTTGTGGTTTAACCCATATGGCCATAACTGATACATATCAGTGCTTTTATTTCTGCTTGTTCATGTACATAAACCTGTGAGGTAGCCAACATATGCATTAATGTGTTTATTTAGTTTTGCAACTTTTAGTTTTCCAGGTTCTCTTTTTTGTTTTATTGGCTGGTCATCAGTTTCTCTCAAAAAGGTTTTCAAACAAAAAATTATTGATTTTCATTCAAGATTTCACAGCCAAGGTTCTATCTTAGGATTTGCAGCTTGAGCTGATGTTAGTGATAGAGTGCATTTAGTGTTTGTTAATTCAAACTTCTTTAAATAGTCATAGTTTTCATAGGAAGACATATTCATGTTAAAAATATCCAGTTCCAAAGGACGTTTAGGAAAGTTTAACAAAAAAGATATTGGAAAATTGCTGGAGGTTATGTTTGTTATGGGTCGCTAGGGGTGTTATCGGGTTGGTGTCACACCCCGCCAAGGCGAAAACACGAGGCGTAACTTCATGGGTATCATCACAACACAATGGTGTCAACAATAGAGAAACTATATGAACAAAACATAAATGGACACAAAGTGTCATGACAATACCTTAACACAAAAGAATCTTGCATTAATGAAAAAGGGTCTCATTAATACAAAGACTTAACATGTCTCACAAACCTAAGAAATCAAACAGCATTCAAGAAGAATCCATAAAACAAGTTTGAAACGAAAAGCAGAAGATAAACTCCATATGCAATCCTAAGGTCTCCCTAGCCACTTTTAGCTTCAAAACCCTTAACATGCTCACTTGAAAATGATGCTTAAAAACATCAACACAACGGTTGGTGAGAGTCATAGGTTTACGACAAGCCAATCCAAACTTTAAAATCAATTATTGTGATTATATAAAACAGAACATGGTCTAGGACACTTACGGTAACTATTATACAGGCTAACAAGCTTACGTACAATTCGAACCATAACTAAGACGGAAATGCTCCCCCGTATCCAAGACACAAAGTGTCTCACAGTCCATCGAGATTAGGAAAGTACCCGAAGCACTCGTCATTTGGGTACGAACGTTACCCCCGATTCCAAAGCCACACAACATTGTCTCAAAGTAATGGTAGGAAACGTCTACCCTCGATCTAATGCTCATATCTTTTGCATCTCAACATATTAATACTAACATAAAAGTCCAATGCGTCAATTTAACCTCATAATCTAACAGGATTTAAAACATTTCTAAAAAACATATTTTTTTGGCATCATTTCCATCCCAAAGAGAAAAACATAGTAAAATGGACTATGAACTTACCTGATGCTCTAGCTACTTTGAAGAATCTTGCAACAATCTAAACACACAAAAAAAACACAAGTTACACTCGGTTAGGTAATGCCCAAGCAATTGTAGAACAACCTTTTTGTTGGGCTTCTAGACCTTTATATCTTAAGTTTGTAATCCTTTAAATTCATTCACCACCTCATTTTCAGTAACTTATTAACTTAACCGTTTTAACTTTCTCAATTTCATAGTTTCTAACTGAATTTTGTTGTCACTTTATATTTAATACTTTTAATACAAAAGATAAAAGTGAAATAAGAAAAAAAAATCAAGAAATAAAATAAAAAAATAAAAGTAAAGTAGAAAATAAACAAAAAAGAAAAGAAAAAAAAAACATTAAGAGGTGTTAAGACACCCTCTTCACATCTAGTCCAGTAAGAGGTTTATGCCTCTTACTGCCTCTTAATGGCTAGAAAAAAACAAACGCTCTTAACAGTGTTTGGATCTTACTGCCTCTGAATGACATGAAAAAAACAAACAGTCTTAATGACCTAAATGTCTGACCGCGTCTGAATGAGTCAGATTAAGATGCTGTTTAGAGGTATTTCTGAAAAATCAAACACCACCTTACTGTTTTGACAACTTTTCTTGCAAAAATTATTTGACTAACTTCCCTACCTCAAAACCTTTCGGGGCTGGACTTTTTGGAAACTAGACTCTCTGAACTTATCAATGGACATAAGATTGATAATAAAACACGTTACCATCATTGAGATATCAATCGAACAACATGACCAAAAATTCTGCCCAAACCTAATTCTTATTTTAACGCGTTCTAGACCTAACCGATTACACTAAAACGCTTATAATTTATCCCTAATCACTTCTAATTAAGTTAATTACTTTGATTTACAAAAATATAAATAAACCCTAATTCCATCACTTAATTGTTACAAGAAAACTAAAGAAGATTAATTGAAAATGGTTTAAGAAAACATACCTAAAACCTTGATCTTGAAACACTAAATCACCAACTTGACAAAAACCCTTAAATTTGACATTTTTATAAAAACCCTTTTTTCTACCTTTTAAACCTTTTAAATTAAAACTAAATTAAATGACTATAAATAAATTTCATTTATATTTTTATTTTACTAACTTAATAAAACTAAGTTCTAATTTCTATATTTTCTAAACTAAACTTTTAATTTTACTAACTACTAACGCTTAAAGATATAAATACGTATACATATACATATAAATACGTACACACATAGAATTATACTATCATTTTCATTGTCACTAAATGTGAACAAAATGAAATGCCCATACAACCATAAATTCCATCACAATGAGACGATCACGCTCACGGATTGATAACCAACTCATATAAGATCACATAAACACATAATTAATACACATAATAATATACTTAGGTCAACACTATCGATTTGACTAACCGGCTCAAGACACGGTTGTCACAATATCCCATCCTTTAGGAAATCTCGTCCTGAGATTTGACTACTAGATTCACTAGCATTATCAACAAACAATTAGGGATACCTAGCTTTCATATGGTCCTCACGTTCCTACGTGAACTCAGGGCCATGCTTTGAATCTCATCCAACTTTCACGATCGAAAACCTACTACTTAAATTTGCTTGCCCATACAAGGGTAAAAAAACATAACAACTCTAAACGAAAAGAAACATTCAACTACATGAATCTCCCCCGCCTTCGAAGAAACTCGTCAAAAAACTTTAAGTTGTGTAAAAACGTCATTCATAACCTGACCTTGCAACTCATCAAACAAGAACTGTCTTGAAACCAAGTTATGAGTTGTTACAAAGCTCAACGTTTTTGAAGAATCAACTCGACTTCAAGTTTATTTAGAATATAACTCTAACCAACCACATAAGAACATTTAAGGGTGCCCTAAGGTCTACCAGTAACCTTATGTACCCCACTTCAACTAATACTACCAACGATAACTTGCTCAATGAACAAGTATGGATAATTCGTTTACTTGAAGTCCTAAAGACCTCGCTTCGGGTTCAAACGGACCTTAATTATCATAATCTTACTACATTTAACCACTTAACCTTACGATCCATGATTTCTACGGGTTCTTCAACAAAACAAAGGTTTTTTCAATCTTAGTTTCCTCTAATGGCACATGCAGATTTGCATCAGCCAAACACTTCTTTAGATTTGACACATGAAACATGTCGTGCACCTCACTCAACTCTTCAGGCAAACTCAACTTATAAGCTACAGGGCCGATCCTTCCAAGGATCTCAAATGGTCCCACTCACCTTGGTGCCAACTTACCATACTTTCTAAAACATATCACGCCCTTCCAAGGCGATACTTTTAGTAACACTCGATCACCAACCTTAACTCTAAAGGTTTAATCCTATTACTAGCATAGCTCTTTAGACAATCCCTCGCCGCTTTGAGCTTTTCCTTTATCAAAACTACCTTATCACTCGTCTCTTGCACCAACTCCGGTCCAATTAACCTACTTTTCCAACATCATCCCATAAAACAGGCGACCTACATTTCCTTCCATACATTGCTTTAAATGGAGCACATCGAATACTCAAATGATAACTATTATTATAAGAAAAATCTGCTAACGGTAGGTGGATATTCCAACTTCTACCAAAGTCGATCACACATGCTCTTAACATATCCTCTAATGTCTGAATTATACGCTCACTTTGTCCATCCGTCTGAGGATGATAAGCCGTACTCATATCCAATCGTATTCCTAAGACTTTCTATAATGTTTATCAATATCGCGAAAGAATTCTTCCATCATGATCTGAGCTGATTAATGCGGCACTCCATATCTCTCTACTAACTCATCAATATAAAGTCTTGCCAACTTCTCCATCTTAAAATCTTCATGTAATATGCGTACCTTAGTTAGTCTATCGACTATTACCCACTACCAGATGTTGGCAACTTTGTAATAACTTCCATGGTGGTCTTATCCTATTTCCATTCAGGTATCTCTGGCTGTTGTAGCAAACCTGATGGTCTTTGATGTTCATCTTTCACCTTTGAGCCTGTCAAACACTTACTGACATGTTTTGCTATATCCTCCTTCATGTATGGTCATCAATACATATCTCCAAGGTCATGGTACGTCTTATCCACTCCCGGATATACCAAGTACCTCGATGTATGTGCCTCACCCATAATTAATGTCTTACACTTCCTACCAATGGATCCCATAGTTGGTCCATAAAGTACAACCACCATCTTCCTTACTTTCCATTTGTTGATCTAAATCGCGTAATCTTTCTACTGGCTTGTTCTCTTTCTTGAATGCCTCACTCTGGGATGCTAGTATCATCCTTTTAACTGTAGACTTAATGGTCATAGCCATTGCTCGTAGACATCCAGGTTTCACTCGCTCCTTCCTACTCAGTGCTCTTACCACGATGTTCGCCTTTTCCGGATAGTAGCGAATCTAACAATCGTAGTCACTAAGAAATTCAACACCCAACTTCTCTTTCGCATATTTAACTTCTTCTGGTCAAATATATGCTGAAGATTCTTATGATTCGTGTAGATAACACTCTTTGTTCCATACAAGTAATGTCTCCAAGTCCTAAGAGCAAACACTATTGCTCCAGATTCTAGGTCGTGTGTAGTATAATTCTTCTCATGGATCTTCAACTGTCGTAATACCTATGCAATCTTCGAGAAGTTCGGAATGAAACGTCGATAGTACCTGCCAATCCAAAGAACAATCGTATCTTGATTGGTATCTTAGGTACTTTCCAATTCTTCACTACTTCAATCTTACTAGGGTCCACATGAAAACCACTATTGTTGACTACTTGCCCGAAGAAATGTACTTCTTGCTCCTCTTTAGACTTTGAGTATATAAGAATATTGTCAATGAACATAATGACAAATTTGTCCAGATACGGCTTGCACACCCGGTTCATAACAACCGCTGATGCATTGGTCAACCCAAAAGGCATAACCGTAGACTTAAAGTGTCCATACCGCATCCTAAATGTGGTCTTTGGAATACCTCATTCATGCTCTCTCAGCCGATGATAACCAAATCGAAAATCTATCCTAAAGATATAACGAGAATCTTGTAACTGGTCGAACAAGTCATCGATCTTGGGGAGAGGTTAACGGTTCTTAAGGGTCAACTTAGTCAATTCCCGATAATCTACACACATTCGAAATGAACCGTCCTTCTTCTCTACGAACAATACAGGTGCTCCCCACAAAGAGTGACTTGATCGAATAAAACGTATATATCAAACGAACTCAAAAGGGTTACGAGATATCGATTAGAGTAACAGACGAATGTCGAATCAAAGACTAGAAAACATATAAAGGATTTTGCCGATGAAAATAGACGCGGATCATATGTCATAAGAATCCTTAAGAGAATGATAGAATATCTGTACCAGTAGGGAACGCAAATGAAAGACTCAACAAAACGCACAATGAGAAAAGAATGATACATATCAAGATAGATAAATGGGTAAGACGATATTCTTATACCAATAATCTACTTTATCCGAAAGAACCAATTAAACATTGTTTTCATAGAGAATATTTTAAACATATTACTCATTTTAAAATATACAAGTCATCTTATATAAGAAAATAATTTTGGATATTTTAAGTCACTTTAATTATAAATATTCTTAAACTCATTCATAGTTTTTATAAAATCAAGAGTTAGTTATATAAATGTAGTATCTCGTCTTACTCGTATAAAATATTTAAAACATACTTATTAGTGTAAATAAAATAAAGGGACAATCTTATAAAATTTGTAGGAGGTTTTATTTCGTAAAGATTATATTATAAATAGTTCTGACAGCAAACCAATATCACATTGAATTCATAAAATCGTTGTAGACACAATTTTTATAAAAGTTTAAGACATTTTATAAAAGTAGTATCGCCCTAAACTTACCAAAAACATTTTTTTTCCTAAACGTCTTCAAAGTTACTTCAAAAAGGATTTTCACACTTTATAAAAATCACAACCCAATCAAATGACATCGTAATGTCAAAAGGGATTGTAAAAACACCATAAGGACTCTAACACAAATCTATTGTTTTGAAAGCGAAAGGTAGTCCAAAGAACCATATAACCAAAATAACAGTCGAACGAACACACACAAATGAAATTCATGCAAAGACATTGCAAACCAAACGAAGGGCGTAAAGACTCATTCGTACTAACGATCAAAATAATAACCATAGAAAAGCATCGATACTAACATGTCGCAAACATGTTACGAAATCCAAATGATGTATAAAGAAGGGATTAAATATCCGTACTGACTTGACACGAACCAACAGTGCTCAAAAGAACAATATGATATTCATACGAGTAATCAATGCAAGGAATAACCAACGAAACATACCAGTATCCAAAGGAAACAGATCCAGATAATCAATATATATCACGACGCCGAATAGGAAAAATAGGACATCCGTACCAACATGGTACGAACAGGGGATGCTAAACTTAGAGTTAGATATCCGAACGAAATGTCGAGCAAACCAACCAACATAAGAATCACCACAATAGAACTAACAGGTATCTGAGGTAACCGAAAACGATATATAGAAGGAAAGCTTACTAACTACACAACTATCCATAATACATCCATACATAACACATCTCACACTACTACATAACAAGCAATAATGATCAATGTAATCATGGTCATAAGTCTACGTGTGTGACGCCTTTATAATTATGTTAGCCACCATAATTATAATTGCATATTTTCCACACGCATACTTACTTCCAAGACTACACATCTCAATGATAACGCACATATACCACATAACACATATACACAAACCCAAATACAGCTCAAACATGATGATTCCTCTAAGTAACTATATAAAAATGAAATCAAAATCGACCGAAAGAAAACAGAAGTCACATAGTGACCGAAATACAAAATATATGGAAGAAATCATTGATAATAGCAATGCGTCAAGATAGAAGATGAAATAAACTTATATTAGGCCTCACTTGGGTTTAACTTTGCTTTCGTAGAAGTCACCCGACTCCGCGGGTCCAGGCCTGCTTTGAGCGTCCGACACGAGATCTGAGTCGGCCTCCTTCTATGACTTTTCTAACTACCCTTCCTCTTTCAGTTCCTTGAGAGGCTTTTCCTCTATTGGCTCCTCCTTTGAATCATAAGCTATCGAGTAGCCCGTAGGTCGAAATAAAACTCAAAGAAAGCAAGAATACAAAAACACCTAGATAGCTAAACACATAGATTCTATTACGGTTAAAGAGAGACATGACTAAAATAATAAGGAAGGGTATATATTATAAGATCCTAATAATGCATAAGTATTATTATATATATATATTATGTAATTTATATCTATATATATATATATATATATATATATATATATATATATATATATATATATAGTAGTAGACAAATTAAGAAAAATTAAAGCTTTCGAATAGCGAGAAAGTATAGTAGATACGTACATAAACACTTAAGCCCTAAAATGCAACTATATGAAGGACTCCTAGGTTATAGTCTAGGCTCGACCACCTACTTCTCTATAACCAAAAGCTCTGATACCAATCTGTCACACCCCGCCAAGGCGGAAACACGAGGCGTAACTTCATGGGTATCATCACAACACAATGGTGTCAACAATAGAGAAACTATATGAACAAAACATAAATGGACACAAAGTGTCATGACAATACCTTAACACAAAAGAATCTTGCATTAATGAAAAAGGGTCTCATTAATACAAAGACTTAACATGTCTTACAAACCTAAGAAATCAAACAACATTCAAGAAGAATCCATAAAACAAGTTCGAAACGAAAAGCAGAAGATAAACTCCATATGCAATCATAAGGTCTCCCTAGCCACTTTTAGCTTCAAAACCCTCAACATGCTCACCTGAAAAAGATGCTTAAAACGTCAACACAACGGTTGGTGAGAGTCATAGGTTTACGACACACAATCCAAACTTTAAATCAATTACTATGATTAATAAAAACAGAACATGGCAGGACAGTTAAGCTAACTATTATACAGGCTAACATGCATATGTACAAATCGACCATAACTAGGACAAAACATGTCCCCTGAAGCACTCGTCATTTGGGTAGGAACTGTAACATTCCGTATTTTAGGGTCATGTTATGACATCATTCATTTTGTCATTTTTCACTATTTATTTTTTTCTTTTCTCGTACGCGTTCGCTTTTAATTTTAAGTGTTAAGTTAAAATCGCGTGAACTAAAAATCAACAACCAACGTAAACGGACACCAAACAAATTAAAGTTTATATCAAGCCATCATTATGTTATTTTTTCAAAAGTAATAATTAACTTTTATATTTTATTTTTGTTGGTTACGTAAAGTGTATAC